>CAWUDS030004671.1:0-50950 GCA_963859935.3 Lathyrus sativus | reverse complement strand
CCAAATGAAAGGGGGGTGCGGATATGAAAGAGGCCAAAGCCCAGACGCGTTGTTAAATGAAACGACTGCGTTTCTCATTCAAATTTTCCCTCCGTTTTCTGGGCGAATGAGGACCGTGCGATGAAGTCTTCAGTCAACGTATACCAGCCTGATCCAACGGCATCCACGCGTCTTCAACCTTAAGACTAAAACTAGGTTTCGAACCTCCATGGAAGCCATGCATGCGTATACTTCAAGCTTTCTGTTCTCTCTCCACAAGCCATCATTCAACGCGATGTAAACACCAAAATTATTCAGAATTCCTCCCTCTACAAGACTGTAGCCATAGTATGCTTTGAAACTCACTGTAACTCCCAATCCGATCGTGACAGGTTCTTGGTTCACTTGAAATGCACTGCAATTCATCATCATAATTCTTGCTCCAACCTATACTAATCTAACCTACACATTATGGTGATCATTCTAAACCACAAAGCCAGGTTCCTCATGCACTAACCTATGAGTTTCAGGTCCAACCAGCTTTAACACCCTGCTATGAATCATCACCAATTGGCACGAAACTAACCAGAAATGCTCCTCTATCATTCTACATCATGTCTAAACTAACAACCTAATGTAAAACTACCTAAATCAAGATAAAGAAAGTAAATTGCACCTGAAGCAAAATCTTGGAGATGATGATGAAGCTCGTGGATCTAATGCTTTGGATGCTTGGATCTTGATCTACTATTGCTATACTCACTTCTGTTTGCAAAACCTTGATGAGTCTTGCCTTGAATCTTGAGATCCACTTGAAGTTGCAACTTGTGTCTTGATGAAGGAAGTGCACGAAACTGAACCAATTGCAATCCAAACTTGGCTGAATTCTACTCCATGATGATGATTGAATATGGTGAAATCAGTATTGGTGGTGATTGATGAAGGTTTTGTGAAATTGGGATCAAAATGCAATGAGAGAGAATGAGAGAATTTGGGAAGTGCTTGCCAAAAAATGAGAATCCAACCCTTGCTCAATGTTCATTTCATGATTATATAGCACTCAATGGAAGTTTCCAGCACCATCTTGCACTTTCCCTTGCATTCCAAGCTTGATCCAATTTGTTATGTTTCTTTAATCATAAGTAACCTTAAGTAACTTTTATTTTTTTTCCACTAAACTCAAAAATGTGCTTGAACCATTGTCTTTAAAATGGTTTTTCCAATCAAAATGATATATTGGATGACCCCATTTGGATTCCTAGATCTTCCAAACCAATTTCCAAATTCAACTTTTCAAACTTATATGCCATTTTTAGTTCATTTTTGACCAATCATGCAAATCCATGCTATGAGCTTTTCCAACAATTAATGACCTTCTTTATAGACTTAAAATCACATTTTGAGCAACTTTCATGTTTTGAGTTTTTCCATTTGAAGCTTGGAAGTAGGAGTTTTAGGCATTGGCTAAAATGACCTATAACTGACAAATGACCAAAATACCCCTGTCTTGTTCAAACCATAAGTTGAGTTCCACAAATCCTATCAAGGACTTCTACCACTCAAATTAAAGCTAAGAAGATGCCCTCCAACATTCATGTTGACCAAGAGATCATAGGAATCATCCTACTAGGGCAAAAGTTGTCTGCAAGTTGGGTGACTTTCAAGGACCCAGATTCACACACCTCAGCTGACCTGTAATTTGTCAAAACCATAACTTGAGCTCTGTAACTCCTATCAAGGACTTCCACCACTCAAATTAAATCTAATAACAAGCTCTACAACATTCATGTTGTGGGGAAGATGAGATATCAATCACATCTAGAGCTAAAACTGCCTGGAAGATAGGGATCAAACTAGGGTTTTTTCACTGACAATCCTTGGAGACCCTAACTTGAAACTTCTCAAACTCCTCAATCATGATGAGTTGGTCTAGGAATCATCTTTATAACATCTCTATGCATCATTCCATGATCTCATGGCCCTTGGATTAGGTCTCAACCTTCTCCAAATTTTCAGTTACCCTAGGGTTGACTCAGTCAAAACCCTAATTCTACCATTCATGGTTGAATCCTCTGAACTCTTGCATAATGACTTCTCTGGGCTTCATGATGGCTATCAAGACATCTCATAGGCTTTCCCAAAACCTCAAGTTCATTCTCAAAGTCTCAGAATCATCTGAGGGGCACCCACAACTCTCAAGCTATGAAGCACACAACCCTGGTTCCAACCAACTTCCTCTGAGGATCTCTTGAACTTTCTGATGAAGGTATCAACTTTCAAACACTCAATGAATAAATAATTGTTGGTCAAATTTTGGGGTGCAACAGCTGCCCCTATTCAAACGGCTTGAACCTGACTGGGTGAGAAGCGAACGGCTCTCAACCAATCAAGGTGCGAGACGGTTGAATATCGGTAAACCCGAAAATTTGCCAACTGCTCAACTTGTCGAACACTGGAACGATAGCTGCACGGCAACTATCTAGGGAAATACCGATCTGACATCGCCGTCGGGAGTAAACATCCTTTTAGAGACACTTGACATCGCCGTCGCACAAACATCATCTCTACTGGGGATTTAAAGAGTCTGACCTCGCCGTCAAACAGACATCCAACGTTGCCGCCGGACAACTGATGATCTGACCTTGCCGCCAAATCCAAACGTTCAACCTCGCCGTCGAACAAACATCCAACCTCGCCGTCGGACCAAATATAATCTGAACGAATCTAACCTGGGGTTCACAAAAGGTACACTTGAAACTACTCCGCTGGGAATGAGAGACTTAACCGAGCACACTCTGATCTGGGGTTCACCCTCAGAGCCATAACGAACATCGGAATACTGCTGCACACTGCCCGCCGTAGAACTTCAACATTAAAGATATATGAAACCCTGGCCCCTGGCCCTTTCCAGCTCCAGCTAGAAAAAATATTCAAGTATTTCTGAAGACAGATGAAACCCTGGCCCCTGGCCATTCCAGATCCGCTGGAGACTCTTCAAGTTCTTCTGAAGATAGATGAAACCCTGCCCGTCGGCTATTCCAGCTTCAGCTAGAAAGAGCATCCTTGGCCTTCAAGGATGTAAACTTTGCCCGTCGGCAACTCTGCAGGAGGTATCTTCGACTTCAGTCTGAAGAAATGGTCCTTGGCCTTCAAGGATACATGGATATGCCTTCAGGCAACTCCGCCTCTGCTATAGAGCATCCGAGACTTCAGTCAGGGGTATACTTCGGCCTTCAGTCCGAAAAATGAATCCTAGGTCATTCATGACCTTGGGGGATAACCTTGCCCTCAGGCACCTTCGCTTCAGCTTGGGAAATCTATGACTTCAGTCCGAGAAATGGTATCCTGAGTCATTCATGACTCTACGGGGATTCAGACACTTTGCCTTCAGGCAAAACTCCGCTTCAGCTGGAGAAACATCTTCGACTTCAGTCAGAAGAAACACTATTCACTAGATCGCGATCAATCATCACCTCAGGGCAACTGACTTGGTCTTCAGACCAACACGGATCATCTTGGTATATCTACAAACTTTGGAACCTTGTCTTCAGCCACACGTTGATTCATCAACAAGGACATCTGAGCTCACAGGAACCTTCTGATACCGCCTTCAGGCGTTTATGCAGTCAATCTTCAGATTAGACAACACTGTTGGAGCAGACATATCACGCTGCTAAGGACTTCAAGAATCATCTTGAACAAACAAATCCGTCAGGCACCTTCAAGAATCATCTTGAACCGATAACCATTCTGGAGACTTTATTCTGCGGGGTATTCCAGGAACCTTCCTGGGCAACTCTTGCTGGGGACGCTACTGGGGAGCTCAAGCATCATACTAGGCGAACAACTCGGGAAGCTGTACTGAGGTCTTAAGAATCATCTTAAGCAAACGGCCCTGCTGAGGAATTCAAGAATCGTCTCGGACTGAATACTTCACTGGGGATCTCAAAAATCATCTTGAGCGAGCGACTGTGGGGATTACACCAGGGTCTTTAAGAATCATCTCAAGAGCGACCTTGCTGGGGAGAACATCAAGAATCGTCCTGAGCAACCGGTCTTTTGGTGGAATACCTGTAAAACAAGGATGATAATGACCTAGATCATGCTTATGATGCGTATGCTTCTGCGCTATGCCCCACACGGTGGGAATGATATGTGTTTATGCTAAATGCTGTGCAATCATGCACAATGCTATGCAACGCTATGTCATGCAGTGTTAAAGGCTATGCAGTGTTAAATGCTATGCAGTCATGCACAATGATGCGATCCCGTCATCAAAATAAATGCCGAAGGGGGAAATCCTCCTGTCAAGGAGAAAGAACCATTCAGGTAGAGGAATCATCCTGCTGAGGAGAACGTGAACACGCCAATATCAATCAGGCTCTGTCTGGGGGATTGATCTTCCGCGAACTGCTGCAGGGGAACAACTTCAGCTGACTGCTGCAGGGGACAAAGCTCTACGAGAACTTGGACCTGCTGAAGGAAAGCGATGCCAATCGCGGGAGTGAACTGCGTGGCCGTCTCGGCTAACTCTTCTGGGGATGATCACTCTGTGGGGAAACAACTTCAGCCGCTCCACACTCCGCTGGGGAAAGACCAATCATGATCTGATCAACCTTCAAGGACTCGGCCCTCCTAGACATCTGCAAACTCGGCTGAGGAAGGAGAAGTCATTCTGCTTCGCCAAAGGGAGTACGACTCTGGGAGATACAGCATCAGCTGTTCAACATCTGCTAGGGAAAATCCACTCATGGTCCCAACTGCTTCCAAGGATTCTGCTTTTCTGCGGACTTAGCCGGGGAGAGAAATCATTCTACTTCACGGGAGAGTACGACTCTGGTGCGGAATTTCAATTTCGCCGAGGAAGAAAGAATCATCTGCCTTCGGGGGAAGAGTACAACTCTGCAGAGGAATACCACATCAGCTGTTCCAACACTCTACTGGGGAAGAGGGAATCATCCGACTTCGGGAGAGAATACGACTCTGGTAGGGAATCTCAATTCCGCTGGAGACTTCAGTCTGGTACCATCAGTTACTGCATCCTTCGGCATATGAACAGCTTCTTACAAGACTTGCACTTGTGACCCGGTGCTGGGGAACACCTGCTTCAGCGACTTTACTGGGGAAAACACGAGCTTCGGTATCCGAACATTTCTATAAAATCTGCACTTGTGACCCGGTGCTGGGGGGGACATCATTCTTCGGTGCTTGACTCAGCTGATGAGGTGACGTTCCCTCAGGATGCGTCTGCTTGGGGAAAAGAAACATCCCTACCTGGGGAAGACATATCAATGCTCGCCGTCTGCATTCAGATTCTGCGGAGGAGAGACTACTGAACTCCGCTGGAGAAGGAGGGCTCGCCCTGCTTCGGGGATGCGCACGGCACATCTTCTGGAAGGTGCTATACCTGCAACAACATAAACAAACAGACAAGATACCCTCCTCAAAGGGGCCTATCCAGGTTATTATCTCGTGACAATATTCAGTTAATTAATTGTTTCAACAACCAATGGGCCTAGGCCCATAAGTTTATGTATGCGCATTTTATCAAAAAAAACATCGGCGTTTTCATTCGCAAACAAAACAGATAAATGCTAAACAGCCAAGTAGAATTGCTGAATAATGTGCATTTTATTGATGATGAACCCCTGAATGGGCAAAAATGTTTTACAACAGAGGCAAACTCCTGGAATGAGGAAGCCGCACAAAAAAGAAAACATAAATATACATCAGTATATACAAATGTTGGCAATCGAGGCGTAGACGAACACCATGAGTTGATCCCTCTAAGACCCACTCGACTTTGATACTTCTCTGATGCTTCAGCTTCGGAAGAGATTGATTCAGATAAACGGCCCTCAGGTCTTCCAAACCACTAAACAATGAAAGTCCACACGCGGAACGCAGTCATTTGCTCATTCCAATCCCTAACTTTTGCGTGAACCGCCCTTTCGGGTTTTCAGTTCACCGGGATACCCTTTTTTGCCGAAGCCGCCCAGTGTAGGTTTTCGACTTCGCGGGTGTACATTTTTTTCAATATATCCCTAATTTTTGCCCGAACCTTTTATTCTGTTTTTGGTTCGCCGGGATGCCCCTTTTTTGCCTGGACTCTTTCCTTTTTTGTCCAGCGGGTCTCTTTTAAGCAAAGTATTTTTTAACTGCGTCCGCGTTCACCGGGGATGCAAAATCTTCACCATCCATCATGGATAACAACAAAGCTCCTCCTGAGAAGACCTTGCTGACGACATACGGCCCTTCGTAATTCGGAGTCCACTTGCCCCGGTGATCGGAGTGTGGAGGAAGAATCTTCTTCAGGACGAGATCACCCATCTGAAAGCTTCTAGGACGCACCTTCTTGTCGTAAGCTTTCTTCATTCGGCTTTGGTACAGGCGACCAAATGCAATCGATGCTAACCTCTTCTCGTCCATCAGGCTGAGTTGGTTCAAGCGATTCGTAATCCATTCTGCCTCATCAAGTTTTACATCAACCAAAACTCGCAAAGAAGGAATCTCCACTTCTAGCGGTAGGACAGCTTCCATACCGTACACCAAGGAGAAAGGAGTTGCCCCGGTCGACGTACGCACCGTCGTACGATAACCGTGCAAGGCAAACGGCAGCATCTCGTGCCAATCTTTATACGTCACAACCATCTTCTGAACAATCCTCTTGATGTTCTTGTTGGCCGCTTCAACAGCGCCATTCATCTTCGGCCGGTAAGGAGATGAGTTGTGGTGTTCGATCTTGAAGCTCTGGCACAGCTCCTTCATCATCTTATTATTCAAATTCGAACCATTATCAGTAATGATCCGCTCGGGAATTCCATAGCGACAGATGATGTCCTTCTTTATGAACTTAGCTACCACCTGCTTGGTCACATTAGCGTACGAGGCTGCCTCCACCCATTTGGTGAAGTAGTCGATAGCTACCAGAATGAAACGATGACCATTGGATGCAGTGGGCTCGATCTTGCCTATCATGTCGATGCCCCACATGGAGAACGGCCAAGGGGAGGACATGATATTCAACGGGCACGGCGGCACGTGAACTTTATCAGCATAAATCTGGCATTTGTGACATTTCTTCGCGAATCTGAAGCAATCCGACTCCATAGTCAGCCAGTAATATCCTGCTCTCAGGATCTTTCTCGTCATGGCGTGCCCGCCGGCGTGCGTACCAAATGTGCCCTCATGGACTTCTTCCATGAGCATACTCGCCTCTTTTTCATCCACACATCTGAGTAGCACGAGATCGTGGTTTCTCTTATACAGCACTCCATCAGGATTGAGATAAAAGTTTCCAGATAGCCTCCTCAGAGTCTTCTTATCCTGGGTCGACGCACCCGCGGGATACTCCCTGGTCATAAGGAAGGTCTGAATGTCATGGAACCATGGCTTGCCGTCGTTAGCATCCTCGATTGCAAACACAAATGTTGGTCTATCAAGACGCGAAAGCACAATTCTTGGAGCCTCATTCCAATAATTGACTTTATACATTGAAGCCAACCTGGCTAAGGCATCAGCCATCTGATTTTCAGCCCTGGGTACATGATGAAGTTCCACTCGATCGAAGAACGGAAGCAGCCTCCTGGCATAATTCATGTACGGCACTAAATTCGCTTGACGAGTTTCCCACTCCCCTTTAATCTGATTGATTACAAGCGCTGAGTCACCATATATGTCTAGATTCTTGATTCTCAAATCAATTGCCTCTTCTAGACCCATAATACATGCTTCATACTCGGCTTCATTGTTGGTAACTGGAAACGTCAGTCTCGCAGTAAACGGGATGTGGGATCCGTGAGGAGTCGTGATGATAGCCCCGATACCACTTCCATAGGAATTGACCGCTCCGTCGAATATCAACTTCCACTGAGACTTCCTATCTGGCCCTTCATCGGGCACTGGCTCATCGCAATCCTTCGCTTTGAGAAACATAATATCCTCATCAGGGAATTCGAACTTCATCGGCTGGTAGTCTTCGATTGGCTGCTCGGCAAGGTAATCAGACAATACGCTTCCCTTAATGGCTTTCTGAGAGACATACTGAATATCATACTCTGTTAACACCATCTGCCATCTGGCAATCCTGCCCGAAAGAGCCTGCTTCTCGAAGACGTACTTGATCGGATCCATCTTCGAAATTAGCATAGTGGTGTGATTGAGCATATACTGTCGCAGACGTTTGGCGGCCCAAGCTAATGCACAACACGTCTTCTCCAGCATCGAGTATCGAGATTCACACTCAGTGAACTTTTTACTCAAATAATAAATGGCATGCTCTTTTCTGCCCGTCTCGTCGTGCTGACCGAGAACACACCCCATACTATTCTCCAGAACCGTCAGGTACATGATTAATGGTCGTCCAGCCACTGGGGGTATCAAGATTGGAGGTTCTTGAAGATACTGCTTTATTTTGTCGAATGCCTTCTGGCAATCCTCATTCCAAGTAATCGCCTGATTTTTCTTTAAAAGCTTGAACATCGGTTCACAAGTGGCCGTGAGCTGAGAGATAAACCTTGCAATGTAGTTTATTCGGCCCAGGAAACCACGAACTTCTTTTTCTGTTTTCGGCGCTGGCATTTCTTGGATAGCTTTTATTTTTGCAGGATCAACTTCAATACCTTGTTCACTAACGATAAACCCCAATAACTTTCCGGACCGCACTCCAAAAGTGCATTTGTTAGGATTCAGCCTCAGCCTGAACTTCCTAAGCCTTTCAAACAGCTTCAACAAATTGACCAGATGCTCTTCCTCCGTTTGGGACTTTGCAATCATGTCATCAACATAGACCTCGATCTCATGATGAATCATATCATGAAACAAAGTTACCATTTCTCGCTGGTAAGTGGCCCCTGCGTTCTTCAGACCGAAGGGCATTACCTTATAGCAGAACGTGCCCCAGGGTGTGATGAACGTCGTTTTCTCCATGTCCTCCGGTGCCATCTTAATCTGATTGTAACCGGAGAAGCCATCCATGAATGAAAACACAGAAAACTGGGCTGTATTGTCGACCAACACATCGATATGAGGCAACGGGAAATCATCCTTAGGGCTCGCCCTGTTCAAATCCCGATAATCGACGCACATGCGTACCTTACCGTCCTTCTTCGGTACAGGCACTATGTTGGCGACCCACGTAGGGTAAGTGATAACGGCTAGAAACCCTGCGTCCAACTGCTGCTGGACCTCTTCTTTGATTTTTACAGCCATGTCTGGTTTCGTCCTCCTGAGCTTCTGCTTGACTGGAGGGCAATCTTCCCGCAACGGCAAGCGATGAACCACGATATCAGTGTCAAGTCCGGGCATATCCTCATATGACCAAGCAAAGACGTCACTATACTCTCGAAGCATCTCGACCAGCCTATGCTTGACATCATTTTGCAGCGCAGCCCCCACTCTGACATTTCTGACGAGCTCCTCAGAACCCAGATTTACGATCTCAATATCCTCCTCGTGAGGCAGAATAACCTTCTCCTCTTGTCTCAACAAGCGAGCCAACTCTTCCGGAAGGTCTTCGTCTTCATCAATCTCATCCTCGGCTTGATAGATCGGGCAATCAAAGTCGTAGTGAGCCGTAGAGGGTCCAGAGTCTATGTCATCTGTTACGTGGATCCTGCAATAACAAGGGTTAAGTTTAAAGCAGGAATATGCAGGTTAGCACGAACCTCGTTGCCATTTTGCTGTTTTTTCGAAATAAACATAAAATAGGAATAAAAGAGAACACAATATTTGATTACGAAGAAAATGCCTTTTATTTATTAACAAAATGCATACACATAATCCAACAAGGCCCTGACAGTAAAACCACTATGCCCCGGGCAGGACATAGGGCTGTACAAAGATTGTAAAAAGCAAATCATTACTCTTCACTTGTCAGCTTGATAATCTCCTTGATGGTCCAATTGTGGAGGCGCTCGCCTGGCTTGCTCGGTTGAATCCAGGCGTCAAGATCGCACTCACTGTCTCCGCTGTCCTCCGACGCTGCGTTGATGCTCTCGAAAATTACTCCCCCCTTGGTGAATAGGATCGGCCCTTTCCCACGAGACGAGCTGCCAGAAGAAGACAAAGCTTCAGCTCCGGGAGAATACCCCAATCCAAACTTATCCTGTTTGATTGGTATATCCAAGACATGCCCCCAGCCTGGGGTGGAACCGGCTTCGACAACAGCCCGAGCTTCCTTAAACGAGGAAAGATTCATCTCCTGCTTCTCTGCGACGACGGGAGCTACCTCCCTCACCCTGACGGTTTCAAATGCTTGGCAAAGAGTCTCATGGATTTCGCCATCCATTTCAACGTATTTAAAGGACGACAGGTGGCTTACCATGATGTCCTCCTCTCCACAGACTGTCACTATGCTGCCCCCAACAGCATATTTAAGCTTCTGATGCAGCGTGGACGTCACGGCACCAGCAGAATGGATCCATGGCCGACCTAAGAGGTAACTATAGGCAGGCATGATATCCATGATATAGAAAACCGCATTGAACGTCTCTGGACCAACTTGAATTGGCAGGGTCAATTCTCCGAAGACGTGGCGCTTGGTCCCATCAAAGGCTTTCACGACCAGATCACTGGGTGTGCACAGCAGTCCACGGGTATCCAACTTCATCAGTGCCTTCTTCGGGAGCACGTTAAGCGATGAACCCGTATCCACCAGGACATGCGACATGATAGTGCCTCTGCACTCTATCGAGACGTGCAAGGCGCTGTTGTGATCTCTTCCCTTAGGAGTCAGCTCCAGATCTGTAAATCCCAGCCCATTACCAGAATTGACATGGGCTACTACTTCCTCGAGTTGATTTACTGATATCTCCTGCGGCACGTATGCAGCATTCAATACCTTCAATAATGCATTGCGGTGCGCCTCAGAGCACAGCAACAAGTTAAGAATCGAGATCTTCGACGGAGTCTGATGAAGATGATCTACAATTTTGTAGTCACTCTTCTTGATTAGTCGCATGAACTCTTCAGCATCTTTAACCAGCAAGTCCTTCTCTACCCCTGCAGGGACCTCTTCAACAGCTTTACCTTTACCGTTATCCACGGCGTCGGCCCGGACCACTTTCTCTGCTGCAGCCTCCGCCGGCGCAAATACTCTACCGCTCCTAGTGATACCACTGACTTCCGTAAGATTCTGCATAGTTGACCCGAACGGCTCAAGCTCTATCTTCTGACCATTACAATAAACTTCGGCGCCATAATGCCAAGGAACGGCATTGGTACTCTCGAATGGGATTGGTCCGGCCCTGGTGATGGTAATAGTAGGCGGACGAGGCGCAGAAATAGTAATAGGGTGACGAGGAATAGTGATGGTAGCAACTTCGTCTGCCTGCTTTAGCACGACTTCCCCTGATGCACTCTCAACGCTCCGGCTGAACTGTAAAATACCCTCGGACATCAGACTTTGGATACCTTCGATCAGCTGCTCACATCCGTCAGGAAGTGTAGCACAAGCCATACATAATTCTCCGCATCCAGGAAAGAAGCCCTTCTTTAGCAACTTAGCCTTGACAAAACTCAACGGCGTCTTCAAATCCTTGACATCAGTCAGCAAGTCTGAACTCTCCTCAGTGATAACAGCATTCACTCCGCCCCCCTTATGATGAGGCATTGGATTTTTGGTGACGTTGGGCACGCTGTCAGAAAAGTTGATAACCTTGGCGTCCACCAAGTCCTGGACTTTGTGCTTAAAAGCTTTACAATTCTCAATCGTATGGCCAGGTGCCCCAGTATGGAATTCACAAGTAGCGCTGGCATCATACCCCGGTGGTGGTGCCCCTGTTAAGGGAGCCAACGTCCTCTTTTGAACTAATTGGAGCTGGAGCAACGTTTGCAAAAGCTGGGCATATGACATAGGTGGAGTATCAAAATGACGGCTTGCCAGGGGAGCCCGATTCTGATATCTTTTGTACCCCTGATTATTCTGCTGCTGAGGTTGCTGCTGCTGCGGCTGCGGTGGAGCAGCTGGAATGTTTATGCTAGCAATCTGAGGCTGAGGGCCCTTGCCCTTTCTCCTAGCATTAGTGACATCACTGGCATCTCCCTCTCGACGCTTGCCAGTATAGGGTTTCTTGCTACCTCCTCCAGCTGAGGATGATTCGCCCTGAATTTTTCCGATCTTTATACCGTTCTCAACATGCTCGCCCAAAGTGATAAGAGCCGAGAATGTTCCCGACATGCCACTGACCAGCTTTTCATAATAGATTCCAGGAAGGTTAGCCACGAACATTTGCACCAACTCACGCTCAACCATCGGCGGTTGAACCCGAGCAGCCAATTCACGCCACCGCTGGGCGTACTCTTTGAAGCTTTCATTGCTCCGCTGTGAGAGGTTCTGAAGCTGAACTCGGTTGGGAGCCAAGTCGCTATTATATTGATAATGGAGAACAAATGCTTCTGCAAGATCTTTCCAGGTGCGCACAGTAGCGGGCTCCAAACCCATATACCATTCGAGTGATGGACCAGAAAGACTATCCTGAAAGAAGTGCATCAGCAGCTTCTCATCGTCAGAATAAGCGGACATCTTTCTATAATAAGATCGGAGGTGGACCCGGGGGCAAGTAGTACCCTTATACTTCTCGAAGGTAGGCACCTTGAATTTGTGAGGTACTTTAAAGTCAGCAATCAATCCGAGGTTGGACATGTCAACGCCTAATGTGTTCTGATTTTCTATGCTTCTCATCTTGTCTTCCAGCGCCTTGAACCTGAGTCGGGCCTCGGCATTCAACTCTGCTTCTACACCTCTCTGAGAGAATATGTCATCCTGATGGTCCTCCAGCCACGGTTGAGGCACCACCAGATTTCCTGCACCAGCATTGCCGTTGACCGGCCCTATGTTACCGTTGACCCCCAAACTACCATTGTCGGCGCCTGCCGCATTGAGTCCGAGATTAGTCATAAGATTGCCGTTAGCACTGCCGTTGCCCCCGGCAGCAGGAACAACGTTCTGTGGAGTATCCCCTGGAGGAGGAGTAGGCACGGCCCCTCCGTGAAGTATTCCATTACTGTCAACCCTGGAGATAAGAGGTTGAACCAAAGTACGAAGCTGGTCTTGACCATTCGCGACCACCTGCATCAGTTCCATAAAACGATCCATCCGCTCACGGAGTTCTTGGACATATGACTGTACCTGGTCCATGATTCTCGTCTGATTAGCGTGAGTTGAGTAGCGGTGGATGAGTCTTTGATCAATCCTGGAGATCGAAAGCAACTCGGAACCTGAAAAACCTGAAAGTAATAAAGGTTAGGAAAAGCAATAAGATATACACCATGGAAGCAGATGCATGCGTGTGTCTGTGTGCGTGGGAGATTTTTCCCCGATCCTAGTGCCTTAGTGACGGTGCTGATAATAATAAGAGGAAGAAGAAATCTGAGCCCACTCATGGAAGCATCAATCTCATATATATATATATATATATATGGAAAGGCCTGTCAAGGCAGTACACAGTATCAGCGAGCACAAATCAACAGCATGACCTCAGCCAACAAGTCTGGTGATGGTCAGCATACATCAAAGATCAAAAACAACAGGGATATAACCAGTCAAGTACGGCCACGGGCGTGATACTCTGCTAATAACTCCTTTGTCTCCGAATGATCTGGCGAAGTGAGCAACCCCTCGACGAGTAGTTCCCTCTGCCTGATAGTATGCTGAAGCCCCTGAACTGAACTCTCCCAAGCGCCTTCGCCAAAGCAATCCTCCAGCTTCCGCTTCTTAGACTCAAACATCAGCTTGTGCTCCTTCAGGCTAGCAATGGCTTTGTTGAGACGGGCTTCAGCGGAGTACCTGCGGGCAGTCTCTTCATCAAACCTCCGCTCACTGTCTTTTACCTCGGCTTCTAGCTTAGAAATCTGCAGCATCAGCTTGTCTTCTTGCTCCTTCCTGGTAGCCATAGAGGTGTTCCAATGCTGGTCGAACTTAGATATTCTTCGGTATGCTTCCTCCAAATGCGTCTTCTTCGTAGCTAGCACATCATTAGCAGCTCTGAAGTCTTGACCCAAGCGTTCCCGATCAGCAATCTGCTTTGCCAGGTCTGCACTCAGCTGGCTCACCGACTCTGTTTGCCTTTTGAGAGCATGCACGGTTTCGTTCCTCTCACTTCGAAGCTGAGCTAACTCCTTCTCTAATTCTGCATTCACCCGCTTCAGTTCATCCCGCTCGGCTAGTACCTGGTTGTGCTGATGAATGGACACAGTGGTAGGCTCTTCGACTGGTGGAGGACTCTCTGGTCTGACATGAGGGAATGACATACCTATAGTGCTGGCTCTGGCTCTGATCCAATCTGAATAAGGAGGGTAAGCTTGGTTGTTGCTCTTCCCCAGCAAAGGCTTTCCTCTCGTGCTGATATTGTTCCATGCATACTGAAGCTTGGACAACAAATCCCCCTCTAGAATACCCGTGAGGTACAGAGATTCTCGTACCTCTTCTTCCTTCGGTGGAGTCCTCAAAGCATATGCAAACTGACGAACTAGCAATGATGGGTTGTAGTTGATGCAACCCTTCCTACCTATCAGAAGTACGTTAGGAAACCCATTACAACTGAAGATCATCTCGGTGCCTAACCTGCCTCTGTCAACAAACCAAACAATGTCTTCTGCCGACAAGCTCATCAGACGCTCAGGCCACTCAGCTGTGGCTGCAGACAAGACAGAAGAACCCTTCTTAGGCAGATGACTGTCAAACCACTTGTACAACAACGGTACGCAGCATGAAACATTCTTCCCTCTCCGGTTCTCATTCTTGTAATGCACCGAATGGTAAACGTCTCCGATCAGAGTAGGGACTGGATTCCCTGAGGCAAAGATATGGAATGCATCAAAATCTACGAAATCAGGCATGTTGGGAAATAGGATAATGTCGTATATGCACAAAGCAAGGACGGCGTTGAACGCGTCCCAACACTTGTCCTTAGCACACTGCTGGGCCTTAGCTATCAGAAACTGCAGAGAGAACCCTGGTACCTTGTTCCAGCTCGTCACCACTAACTCAGAAGCGCTCAAATGGAGTGAGGAAGCCAAGCTAACCAGATCAGGTTCAGCATCCATGTGGACAAAAGGCATCTGCCTTTTGATAGGCACACCCAGCATATCAGCATACTCTTCCAATGTCGGCGCGAGAATAAAGTCATGAAAAGTGAAACACCTCAAGGGAGGGTCATAAAACTGCAGAAGAGCATGTAACCCATTCAACTCGGACGTAGAAGGTTTGCAAACCAGACTAAGCAACCTGCCATAAGACTTCCTGAACCTATCCTTCACAGAATCCCCTGCCAGGGCTATCAAACCAGTCAGCTTTGACACGTCGGGGGTCGGGAACTTATACGCAACAGTCTTCCTGAGATGGGCCATAATAACAGTAGGAGGCGGGAAATCCTGGATCGGGGAAACGGTACCTGCAGCACAGACACACGTTAATGGAATGCAGATGAATGCGTAAACTAATGCGAAATGCAGGTATGCAATAATATATCCAGGTGGCTGCTGTGGAGATTCGGTATCAACAGTCGCTGATGAGAAGGAAACCCCGGTGTAGGACCACTAATCTGATCTGCTGAGAATAACCATTTGATAGGACCGAGATCAAAATTCTGTTCTGACAAGAGTAAGTGACTGATAATAAGGACCCCGGGCGCAAGATCAAGGAACATCTGTTGAAGTCTTCAGACCCCAAATCAAAAATCTGCCCTATCAAGAACAAACACACAGCTACTGATGAGATCTTCAGACCCCACTCAAAATCTGCCCTATCAAGAACAAATAACATCTGCTGATGAGATCTTCAGACCCCACTCAAAATCTGCCCTATCAAGAACAAACCACTGATAACAATATTCTGACCAAAACCTGCTCCATCAAGAACAGACAAACACCCGACGATAAGATCCTCTGATCAAAAACTTGCCCTATCAAGCACAAACATATCTGCAACTGAGAACCCAACATAACTGATTCACTGTCAAGAAAACCAGGTAGTCTGAAGGTCTAAGTTTCCTGCAATAAACCCAGTCCCACTCACAGGTATGAACCTAGACTGACTCAAGGTACGGCATCCTATGCGTTCATCAGCGTCACAGACTTTCAAAACCGATGATACGATTCCCAGAAGGAGTGGCATCATCAAGTCCTGAAGAGGCCTCACTTAGCTGAATCACAAATGATCGGTCCCCAGAGTCGACAATCCACCAAACCAGCAACCGTCTCAACCCAAAGGGTTGAAAGTGAAGCCAACCGGATGAACCTCGTCTGAGCGTGGATTTCATGAGACACTAGTGCCTGCAAAGCAAGCACGCGCCCACTAATTTCCACTCTAAGTCTGGCTTCTCACTCAATCAGAACTCCCATCCCACAACAGCACAAATAATCATATTTCACTGAATATAAAATGCGGGAAATAAAGTGCGAGAAGTAAAAATGCGATAAATAAATGAAACCCAACAAGTAAACATACAAACGGTAGGATTGACTCTCTTAAGGGACGTTGGATCCCAAAATTGACTCGCTTTCGGGACGTTGGATCCCTAGGAAACTATCAAGTCCCCAGCAGAGTCGCCAGCTGTCGCTTGCGCGAAAATAAGGTGCCGGCAAAACAGAAGAGTCGCCACCTTTCGTTATTTATCCCTCAGAGCGGGAAAGGAAACGATCGGAAAAACCTGACGAAAAAGGGTAAGACAAGGTCGTCGCAACCATTGTCTGGGTTCGGGAGTCGGTTACGCAAGGGGAAGGTATTAGCACCCCTCACGTCCGTCGTACTCGACGGGATCCTCGCTTGTTTGTTTACTTGGACGGGTTGGTTATAATCTATCTACCTATCAAGGCTGGCTGAAAAAGAAAAGAAAATGACTCGGCAAAGCGTCGCGCTTTATGCCTACGTATTCCCATCAGAGAATGAGAAATCAGAGTCAACGTAGTTCGGCTAACTACGGGTTATGGGGGAAAGGTTGAAGGTTGCTCGCTAGGATATCGCATCCTATGCCTACGTACTTTCATCTGGTATGAAAGATCAGAGCAAACGTAGTTCGGGAAACTACGGGTTATCTCCTAAAAGAAGTGTTTTTTATTGTGTTTGCGATTTCAACAGCACTAGAGACTATGACCTGAGAGTGAATGCGTCGCATGTCACCCAAAGGGTACCATACTAAACATCCAGACTGTGGAAAAGAAACTCTCCCACAATCCTTTCTCAGATAGCTTAAGGCTCGTAACGTACGAAAGAAATCATTCATGATTACTGTATCTTAAACTGCTTTGAGATGAGAAGAGAATAGGCCCAACTAGGAGGGGGACTATCAAGTCCTACTGTTATCATGCCATGGATTCATCCTATGGTTGAAGTTTGAACAGGGAACTCCTAGATGTTGTCATGCATAGGTTTCAACCTAAAAGTCTATCATCAAATCCTCATCAGAGGAAATGAGAGTCCTAAGGGATCATGTCAATGATACACCAAAACAGACAAAAGCATAAGCTTTAACAGTAAAATGCATGCAATGCAAGTGAGGGAGGAAATGTGTGTGGGGCTTCAGCCTCCACAAGCTCGTCTCGACCTCAAGCCAGTCATGAAATAACAGTAATCATACTGAAATAAACAACATGCTATCAAGCAAGAAACAGCAAACTGTAATCATACAGACAGAAAATGAAATGCTATCAAGCAAAATAAACACATGGGCAAGGGAGCTGGGCTCTACCGAATACCCGCAAGCAAAGCCAAGCAATAACAATACAATCAGATGCATTCATGCTCTTAGACTGAACTTATTCTAAATGGGCTTAGTCTAATGCAACAGACAAATCAGACAAAACACACAATACACCAAAAAAAACAGAAGAAAGCCTCAGCTCCTCCAGCAGCAACCCAGTCTTCAGACTTCAGAGATCACTTGCTTTCCAGGTATCAACCCTACAACATGAGTATCAACTCATCTTCTCCCTTTGAGCTTCAGCTCCTTTGATCAGCTCTACCTTCAGGCTTCACTATCTTCAGGGATCTTTAGGAATCCACTTGGTCTTCACAGAGTCTTCAGACTTCAATAATCTTCAAGGAATCATCCTTTTCAAGGCTTCAGCTTCTATCTTCAATGGCTCAAATGCTCCAGCAAACAAGATTCAGTCAACAAGATGAGTGGGGGATGTTACAGTGCTCACTGACTTCCAAAGGATGCCATTGAGGACTTAACATCAAAGGAAAGGCTCTCTCAAAGTTCTACCTTATAGGGCAAGGTCACTAATCCCTCCAAAGGAGAGAGGTGAACACCCTTAAGGGACTCTGTGTCACAGAGAAGAAAGGAGGTGAACAAGACACTCCTTGTTTATTGAACAAAGTATTCTATCTAGGGCTCTGCCTATGCACTTATCAACCTATAAACAAAACAAACAAAAGCTATGCTAAACTCCTCTGCAAGGTCTTCAAAGCTTCCAAGATGATCCACAAGGTCTTCAACTCAATCTTCAAAGCTCACACACTCAACAGAGAAGGAAAGAAAACACAACAATGCAACTTATGCCTTTAAGCAACACACATACTATCCATACATTCAAAAATCAATGAAAAATACTAAAACACCATACAATATTCTAGCAAAATTCTAGGGGATTCTATACATACTTACCCTTAAGTCCCATATATTCCCCATACACTAATTTGTCCTAAAAACCTCAAAAATAAAATGTTGAAGTCTACCTACACAACCTAAAACCCTAATTAGAGCACCTAAATGTCTAACAATCAAACTACATCAAATTTTAATCTAACAATCAAGAGATAAATCCTACATGAAACTAGGGTTCAATATCTAATTACACAAAAAAGAATGAGTTAAAAAACCTAAGGGAAGGTCCTAAAACAATTCTTGCAAGATAAGGTATCAACTAAAAGAAAGAAAATACACTATTTAAAAGAAAATATCACTAAAAATTCTACATTAAAAATAAAATCCTATTTTTATTTTTATATTTTTCTACACAAAATTATCTAAACATAGAAAGAAGAATGAGTAAAAAATCATTATTTATCAATTACTTATGAATTTTTAAAGGTGGCAAAAATATTAAAAGAATTAAAAAGAATTCAAAATAATATAAAAGGGAGGGGGTGGAAATAGTAGGTCAGACCAGTTCACTTTATTTGGGCCAAATGAAAGGGGGGTGCGGATATGAAAGAGGCCAAAGCCCAGACGCGTTGTTAAATGAAACGACTGCGTTTCTCATTCAAATTTTCCCTCCGTTTTCTGGGCGAATGAGGACCGTGCGATGAAGTCTTCAGTCAACGTATACCAGCCTGATCCAACGGCATCCACGCGTCTTCAACCTTAAGACTAAAAACTAGGGTTTCGAACCTCCATGGAAGCCATGCATGCGTATACTTCAAGCTTTCTGTTCTCTCTCCACAAGCCATCATTCAACGCGATGTAAACACCAAAATTATTCAGAATTCCTCCCTCTACAAGACTGTAGCCATAGTATGCTTTGAAACTCACTGTAACTCCCAATCCGATCGTGACAGGTTCTTGGTTCACTTGAAATGCACTGCAATTCATCATCATAATTCTTGCTCCAACCTATACTAATCTAACCTACACATTATGGTGATCATTCTAAACCACAAAGCCAGGTTCCTCATGCACTAACCTATGAGTTTCAGGTCCAACCAGCTTTAACACCCTGCTATGAATCATCACCAATTGGCACGAAACTAACCAGAAATGCTCCTCTATCATTCTACATCATGTCTAAACTAACAACCTAATGTAAAACTACCTAAATCAAGCTAAAGAAAGTAAATTGCACCTGAAGCAAAATCTTGGAGATGATGATGAAGCTCGTGGATCTAATGCTTTGGATGCTTGGATCTTGATCTACTATTGCTATACTCACTTCTGTTTGCAAAACCTTGATGAGTCTTGCCTTGAATCTTGAGATCCACTTGAAGTTGCAACTTGTGTCTTGATGAAGGAAGTGCACGAAACTGAACCAATTGCAATCCAAACTTGGCTGAATTCTACTCCATGATGATGATTGAATATGGTGAAATCAGTATTGGTGGTGATTGATGAAGGTTTTGTGAAATTGGGATCAAAATGCAATGAGAGAGAATGAGAGAATTTGGGAAGTGCTTGCCAAAAAATGAGAATCCAACCCTTGCTCAATGTTCATTTCATGATTATATAGCACTCAATGGAAGTTTCCAGCACCATCTTGCACTTTCCCTTGCATTCCAAGCTTGATCCAATTTGTTATGTTTCTTTAATCATAAGTAACCTTAAGTAACTTTTATTTTTTCCACTAAACTCAAAAATGTGCTTGAACCATTGTCTTTAAAATGGTTTTTCCAATCAAAATGATATATTGGATGACCCCATTTGGATTCCTAGATCTTCCAAACCAATTTCCAAATTCAACTTTTCAAACTTATATGCCATTTTTAGTTCATTTTTGACCAATCATGCAAATCCATGCTATGAGCTTTTCCAACAATTCATGACCTTCTTTCTAGACTTAAAATCACATTTTGAGCAACTTTCATGTTTTGAGTTTTTCCATTTGAAGCTTGGAAGTAGGAGTTTTAGGCATTGGCTAAAATGACCTATAACTGACAAATGACCAAAATACCCTTGTCTTGTTCAAACCATAAGTTGAGTTCCACAAATCCTATCAAGGACTTCTACCACTCAAATTAAAGCTAAGAAGATGCCCTCCAACATTCATGTTGACCAAGAGATCATATGAATCATCCTACTAGGGAAAAAGTTGTCTGCAAGTTGGGTGACTTTCAAGGACCCAGATTCACACACCTCAGCTGACCTGTAATTTGTCAAAACCATAACTTGAGCTCTGTAACTCCTATCAAGGACTTCCACCACTCAAATTAAAGCTAAGAACAAGCTCTACAACATTCATGTTGTGGGGAAGATGAGATATCAATCACATCTAGAGCTAAAACTGCCTGGAAGATAGGGATCAAACTAGGGTTTTTTCACTGACAATCCTTGGAGACCCTAACTTGAAACTTCTCAAACTCCTCAATCATGATGAGTTGGTCTAGGAATCATCTTTATAACATCTCTATGCATCATTCCATGATCTCATGGCCCTTGGATTAGGTCTCAACCTTCTCCAAATTTTCAGTTACCCTAGGGTTGACTCAGTCAAAACCCTAATTCTACCATTCATGGTTGAATCCTCTGAACTCTTGCATAATGACTTCTCTGGGCTTCATGATGGCTATCAAGACATCTCATAGGCTTTCCCAAAACCTCAAGTTCATTCTCAAAGTCTCAGAATCATCTGAGGGGCACCCATAACTCTCAAGCTATGAAGCACACAACCCTGGTTCCAACCAACTTCCTCTGAGGATCTCTTGAACTTTCTGATGAAGGTATCAACTTTCAAACACTCAATGAATAAATAATTGTTGGTCAAATTTTGGGGTGCAACAGTCTTCAATACCATCGACAGGAGAGCAAGTAGGGCTCCCGGTAAGGCCTGTACCAACACCTTTGATACTAGGGACTGGGTCGACTGTAATAAGACCCTATAGTCAGCCAGTATTGGAATATATCGGGCCCCAAGTGTCCAATCCTCAAACACCATTAGGAGGAAGCCCACTGCCTAGACAAAATCCTCTTCCTCAGTTGGTACAGATACCCAGGAATCCAACATATAGAATGCCTACAACTGTGATGCAGGGGCTTCAAAATGCTCCCCCATCTTTTCAAATAACCCTGTGACTTCTCCGCTGCAAGGATCAGGATCTGGTGTGAACATTGGTCGAAGTTTCCAGGGCCAGAGTCTGGGATATTCGACGCAAGGCCCCAACTTGACCAATACCTCAGTCGCATGCTTAAGGCAACAAATGGATGAGAGCAACATGCAAATGGTTCAGACTTTGTCCCAGACTATGGGCGAAATTTTCCAGCCATTGATCCATAACATAACCTAAACTAACCAACAATTGACGCTGCAGTTGACACGATTGGCTGAGTTCATGAGAGTACCCCCTGTACCCAGAAATCAAAACCCAATAGCGAACATCCCTCGAAAGGACGTAAGAAACGCAAGGGAAATACACTTGGAAAACCAGGTTAGAGTCGAACCTCCTGTAGTTGAACCAATAATAGAAAATCAAATGAACCAGGTCCATGTTCTAGACGAAGGAAACCAAGGAGTGGTCATGATAAACCGAAACCAGGATGCGGATCACGTGGTCCAGGAAGTTCGATGCAATAACATAGCCATTGACAACAATCTAGCAGCCATGGTCGAAAGGATTATGGCTCGAAATGGAGTAAACACTGGTTTTACTCGGCCAAACTTTACATCCCCGATAGTAGATTACATCCTTCAAACAGAGTTACCTCCTAGGACGAAAGTACCAAAATTTACTAAATTCTCAGGGGATACGACAGAATCTACTGTCGAACATCTGGATCGTTATGTGATAGAAGTCGGGGAAATAGCGAATGATGAGAGCCTTAGGATAAAATACTTTCCAAGTTCCCTCACAAAAAATGCTTTCACTTGGTTCACAACGCTAGCACCTAATACCATATGTAGTTGGGCCCAACTTGAACGCTTGTTTCATGAGCAGTTTTACATGGGCCATACCAAAATTAGTTTGAAAGAACTAGCCAGTGTAAAACGTAAGTTTTCGGAGCCAATCGAAGAGTATCTTAATAGGTTTCGACTACTCAAGGCCAGGTGTTTCACGCAAGTGCCGGAACACGAACTGGTCGAAATGGCCGCTGGAGGCCTTGATTGTTCCATTCGAAAGAAGTTAGACACCCAATACTTAAGAGATATGGCTCAATTGGCCGACAGAGTTCGACAACTCGAACGTTTGAAAGACGAGAAAACTAGATTTAACAAGAGTAAGAAAGTGGCCTTTGTCGAAATTGATGACAATATCGAAAGGGCCTGCGAGGATTCTTTGAACCTCAACAAAAATGAAGTGGACCTCGCTGAACTTAAACAAGGTCCCCCTTACTCTTGTAAAGTATTAGCACCCCCACGGGGGAAGGGTTTTGTCGAATCAGAAAGGAATGATAGATTCCCAAAGAAAACATATACCTTCGACATCACCAAATGTGATGAAATTTTTGATTTGTTGGTAAAAGATGGGCAAATGATAGTGCCACCTGGCGCTAAATTGCCATTGCTAGAGCAAATAAAAAAGAGAGGTTTTTGTAAGTACCATAATTTTCTGGGTCATAAAACATCTCAATGTTTACTTTTCAGGGATCTTGTTCAGAACGCAATCCAGGAGGGACGCCTGAAGTTTGGGCAGAAAGCCACCAGCCAAATGAAGGTCGATACGGACCCTCTACAAGTCACAGACGCTCACTACACAGAGCCATTAGAAGCCAACATGATCGAGGTCACTGAAGGCCGCGACTTCTCAGAAAGCATGACAGAAGTTACTGATGACTTCATCAAGAATGTTGTGATGACAAAGGTCATAATGGGCTTTGGTCAAGGCAGTGAAGGAGAGATGGATTCTAGCAACATCGATGGGGTAGCAGACAATCCAAGATGGGAAATGGTGACTAAGGAGATGGCCGACAACTTCGTCGAAATGGACCAGGCTACTGAAGGTTTGGGTCTAAGCTTAAAGGGTTTGAATTTGGTCGAGGAGGTTGAGATCAACATGATGGAAGTTACCCAACAAGAAGGTAAAGGGGACAGTGAGTCGAACAACCAAGAGGAAATCACTAAGGAGGCTTACCCGAAGCAAGAGGAAACAATTGTGGATTTTCTTCACAGATGCCAGGGAAAGGGTTCCAGTGTGATGTTATGCCCACGATGTAGCGCGATTTTCGACAAAAAGGCTGCCCAGAGACTTGAGGGAACACAAAGGCTCAAGCAAAATAGGGAAATGCCTGAATTCGATGAATGAAGCAGCTTACTGAAAAGATCTGAACCCCGCATCAGAGCCTCCAAAACAAGGCCTGCTAGTTTCAAACCCGCTATTGGAAACACCGATGGTAGGTGGATGAAACCCAACGAGGATAGACGACAAGGCCAACAAAAATGGAAGAATTTTGAAGTGAACAGGAGGTCCTCAGTTACCTATCGAAAAAAATTTTAGTCTTCAAAGATGGCCCATGTATCTGAGAATTATAAGGGGAAAAACCCCATGTCTCGATTGCAGTGGAGGCGTGAACAATGGAAAAGAAAAGCTCTTAGAGAAGCGGCGTCGAAGGACAAGGCCGAATCTAGTACTAATCTCCCAACAAAAAATCAGAGAGAGCCGTCGAAGATATCAGCAAAACCGCCAGTGGGCAGGAAGTTGTTCTCTGACCAGGTTGGAAGTCAGAGGGAGATCAGTGGGGTCGATGACGAAATGACGGACAACTTCGACTCAGATTCTGACGATTCGCTAAATTTGTTGGTGAACGTAGTGTCAGTGATGCCAAAAGAATATGACAGAGTATCCGTGGTCGAAAACTGCGACACTGATGCATACTGTGAAATGGCAGCACACAAACCCGTCTACTATTATGTGATGAACAACGGCTGTGTCGAAGAGCAGAATGCTTTCTTCGAACAGCCCACTGAGGAGATGAGGAACCATTTGAAGCCGCTCTATATTACGGCAAAAGTAGAAAATACCCCAGTTAACAAAATTCTGGTGGACTGTGGCGCAACTGTAAATTTGATGCCACATCTTCTATTAAGCAAAATTGGGAAGTGCGATGCCGACACCAAGCCACACAACATGGTCCTGTCCAACTATGAAGGCAAGGTAGGCTCGACCAGGGGAGTAATCCAGGTAGATGTCACCGTTGGAACGGTAACGCGGCCAACGGTATTCATGGTTGTAGAAACTACAGCCAATTACAACTTGTTACTTGGACGCGAATGGATTCATAGCGTGGGGGCAGTGTCATCCTCGATGCATCAAAGAATTGCAATTTGGAGGCCAGACGACATCGTGGAAAATATTGAAGCTGATCAAGGGTATTTTAAGGCACCCATCAACTATGTCGATCAAAGGCACTTCGACAAACACTTGGCTGGTATAGGTCCTTGTGGACCAGCGGACTTCGATTTCAAGCCAGATGACAAAGTATATTGCTCGTTATACTTACATCATGTAGACGGTTTCCGTTGGGACAGAGAGGTGCCAGGAGAAAGGCTTTCATACCTTGGAACCTTGCCAGTGGACCCCACGGGATGGGGAAGTGATTTCAGTAATAATGACTGAAGCCAATGCGCTTTGAAGGATTTCGGCTTATGTGGCCGAAACTAGACTACAAACGGCCTCGGAGGCTGTCAAAAGCGAAACGGCCACAGAGGCCAATAAAGAAGTTCTTCAGAGAGGCTACAAGGAAGGCTTCGACATGGAATTATCTGATGAAACCCATCAAGAAAGCAAAAGGCTTGACGCTATCTATGACGACGAGCCTTTGGGTTTCGAGAAAGGTCCCTTGGCAGAGGATGCCAAGATACTTGCGCAGGACCCGCTAGAGGAAGTCGACTTAGGAGATGGCGTTATCAAAAGGCCAACTTATATTAGTGCCAACCTCGACACTCAATTCAAAGGTGAGGTCATCCAGCTGTTGCGAGAATATAGAGACTGTTTTTCCTGGGATTATGATGAAATGCCAAGATTAAAAAGAGAGTTGATGGAACATAGACTGCCAATCAAGCCTGGCAAGAAACCAATCAAATAGAGCCCAAGGCGTTTTGCTCCAGAGGTTCTATCAAAAATAAAAGCGAAAATCGAAAGACTTCTGCAGTGCAAATTCATTCGCACAACCAGGTATGTCGAATGGCTTGCTAATATTGTGCCAGTTATTAAGAAAAATGGTTCCTTGAGAGTCTGCATAGACTTTAGGGACTTAAACTCAGCAACTCCTAAGGATGAATATTCGATGCCGGTGGCAGAAATGCTAGTCGATTAAGCCGTCGGCCACGAATATCTTAGTATGTTAGATGGTTATTCTAGTTATAACCAAATCTTCATTGCCGAGGACGATGTTCCCAAAACAGCGTTTCGTTGTCCAGGGGCCATAGGCACCTACGAATGGGTAGTGATGCCTTTTGGCCTAAAAAACGTTGGGGAAACATACCAACGAGAAATGAATTCAATCTTCCATGACTATATAGAATCTTTTATGCAGATATATATTGATGACATTGTGGTTAAATCTATATCAGGCAAAGATCATATAGATCATCTTCGACAATCCTTCTTAAGGATGAGGAAGTTTGGCCTCAAAATGAACCCTCTAAAATGTGTGTTCTTTGTGCAGGCGGGTGACTTCTTGGGTTTCATAGTCCACAAAAAGGGCATTGAAATAAACCAAAACAAGACGAAGGCCATTATGGAGACCAAGGCGCCGTCAAATAAAAAGGAATTATAATCCCTGTTGGGCAAAAATAATTTCTTAAGGAGGTTCATGTCGAACCTAAGCGGCAAAACACAAGCTTTCTCGCTGTTGCTTCGAGTCACCAAAGAAGGGTATGAATGGAGGAAGGAACAACAAGAAGCTTTCGACAAAATCAAAAGTTATTTGACCAATCCTCCAATTCTCTCTCCACCTTGTCAATACAAGAGCATGAGGTTGTACATAGCTGCGTCACACAAGACTCTGGGAAGCATGTTAGCTCAAGAGGACGAAAATGGCACAGAAAGAGCCATTTACTACCTTAGTAGAGTCCTAAATGGTGCAGAGACTAGATATAGCAAAGTAGAAAAGCTATGCCTATGTTTATATTTCTCATGTACAAAATTAAAACAATATATAAAGCCTGTTGATGTTTGTGTCTCTTTGCATTTTGATGTTATAAAGCATATGTTGTCTAAACCTATTTTGCATAGTCGAATAGGTAAATGGGCATTAGCGTTAACGGAATTTTCCTTAACATATAAACCATTGAAAGCAATTAAAGGGCAAATAGTGGAAGAATTTATTGTCGACCTCTCCATAGATACAAACGCTTTAAATATGGTCGAACTAGAACCTTGGAAGTTGTACTTCGATGGTTCCAGCCATAAGAAGGGAACTGGCGTAGGCATGCTGATTATTTCTCCTGACAAAATTCCAACACAATTCAAGTATAGAATATGTGAGCCATGCTCCAACAATGAGGCTTTGATAGTTGGACTTGAAATTCTGTTGGAATTGGGGGCAACTAGAGTCGACATAATGGGAGACTCATAGTTAGTCATAAAATAATTGACAAAAGAATACAAGTGCGTCAAAGAAAGCCTCATCGTGTACTTTGTAGTGGAAAAATAGGCTATTAAAGAAATTCGAAGAGACTATTATTCAACATATACCACGACTACGAAATCAGGTGGCCAACGATTTGGCCCAAATAGCATCAAGATACAAGGTGTCCTGCGAAGACCTACAAGAAGTAATCCAAGTCAGAAGCAAGGTAGTAGCTGTGGCACTGCAGCCATCAGATTTGAGGGCTGCAAAGTTCGGTTTCGCCGACGAAGAAACCTTCGAGATCTTTACAATCGAATCGATGTCGGATGGGGACTGGAGAAGACCGTTGGTCGAATACCTCCAAAATCCTTCAAGCACCACATAGCGAAAAATAAAATACCAAAAACTGAGCTACGTCCTCCTAAGAAACGAATTATTCAAAAGAACTCCTGAGGGAGTTTTGCTTAAGTGTCTAAGTGAATCTGAGGCATATCTAGCATTATCATCAATTCATAGTGGAACATGTAGGGCACACCAGGTAGTCCAGAAGATGAAATGGCTACTATTTCGCCAAGGTCTATATTGGCCTACAATGCTGAAAGATTGTATCGAATTTGCCAAAGGCTGCCAGGAGTGCCAAATACACGCTGGTATACGTCATGTTCCAGCAAGCGAGTTACACTCCATAATTAAGCCGTGGCCATTTAGAGGATGGGCTTTGGACCTAATAGGAGAAATTCGACCTGCGTCCTCGAAAAACCAGAAATTCATCTTGGTGGGGATAGACTACTTCACCAAATGGGTCGAGGCGGTACCCCTGCCGAAAGTAGACAAAGACGATGTAATTGAATTTATTCAAAAATACATTATCTTTAGATTTGGTCTGCCAGAAACAATAACAACAGATCAAGGATCAGTCTTTACTGGTCGGGAAATGCAAGAGTTTTCCAGAGAAATGGGATTCAAACTCCTTACTTCAACCCCTTACTACGCCCAAGCCAATGGCCAGGTCAAGGCAGCAAATAAGGTAGTAATTAGAATGATAAAAAAACAAGTAGGGGGTAAGCCAAAAAACTGGCATAAAACCCTAGACCAGGTCCTATGGGCATGTCGAACATCCCCCAAAGAAGCTACCAACACTACACCTTATCGACTGACCTTTGGCCATGATGCAGTATTACCAGTCGAAATTCTTGTGCAGTCGGCCAGGATTCAGAGGCATCACGAAATTCCCCATGAAATCTATTGGGACATGATGCTCGACGAACTAGTGGATTTAGACGAGGAAAGGTTAAGAACGCTGGAACTCTTGAGAAGGCAAAACAAAAGAGTGGAGAAATCCTATAACAAGAGAGTCAAAGCAAAGACTTTTTTGATTGGAGATTTAGTTTGGAGGGTAATCCTGCCAATGGATCGAAAGGTCAGGACATTAGGCAAATGGTCCCCAAAGTGGGAAGGACCGTTTCAAATCTCAAAAGTCTTCTTGAATGGGGCATACGAAGTTGAGGAACTTAGCAATGATAAACGGATCTTAAAAGTAAACGGTAAGTATTTGAAAAAATACAAACCAGCGCTTCGAGAGGTAAACATTTCAACAGAGTAATATAAAGCTAATGAGTAGGGCCATAAATGGCATCAATAAAATGTGCTAAAAATGGCTTAGTCTTTACAAATACAACAATAGAAACATGGCTTACAAAGGCCAGAAAATAAACATTAAACATTTCAGAAATCTAAAAAGGAAGGTTAGCCTTCATCTTGAGGTAGCTTGCCTTCTGAGCGTCGAGACGACTCTGGCAAGAGGCTCTGTCGGTTTTCATTTGCGCAATCTCGGCTTCAAGTTGTCAAGCCTCCTCGGCAAAAAGGACGGTATGATCAAGCTCTGTCGACAAGGAAGAATCATCGAAGGAAGACAGCTCAGCGTTTCTCTTATGAGATTTGGCTATCTTGCTGCGAAGTTTTCTGATCTTACGCTTCCAACAAGCAATGCTCGTTTCGTTCTCAGTAATCTCCTTTTGATTCTTGACCTTTTGCTCCTCCAGCGCTGCAATTTTGTCCTCACAATCCGCAACGGTAGTCCAAGCAGCAACCTCACTACCTGACTTCTCAGATATATCCTTTTCGAGCCGAGGCAAGAGCCCAAAGTCAGTATGAACCTGGTCGATCAATGTCCCAATTTCTTGGAACTCACACTTGTTTCTCTACACAACTCACACTTATTTCCCAACAATAAAAATATTATACCTCAAAATAGTGATTAAAATCCTAAGAACATAAACCTTACATAAAATGGAAGATCAAAAGCATTCCAATTTTGAAACCCTAATATATAAAAAATCCCAAAATTCAAATCGAATCATATATGGGTGGTTCTGATACCACTTTTTAGATCCATTCATAACCTTATGATTTCTACCGATATAGAAATCAATAACAGAACTTTAAAACCTTAAATCCATACAAAAATTCAATTAGAGAATGAAGGCGAAAGCGTACCTGAATTTGCCATTGATATTGCTGAAGGTTGCGGGTATGTCATCTTCCGATTTGTAAAGTTCTTTAGCGTTCTTTGAATCTCGTCTAATGGGGATGAAGAAAGAAAACCTGATAAATCTTATTTTGATCGTACTCTACAAATAGGAACCATAACCCATTTAAATAACACTAGGGTTATTTCTTATCTTTTGATATTCTAATTTGACTTCTCTTCAAATTAGATATTGACTTATGGTATCTACACAATAACTTGACCTTTCATGACATTTATGCTTTTAGCCATAAACTTAATATTATATTAATTAGACCCTTTTAAGTCTTGACTAATTAAAATAATGACACTAACACCTTAAATGTTATATTTGTGATCCAAAATTCTAACATTAGAAGCAAAACAACATTTAAATAATATTTGATTCATGCAAATGTGTTTTTTTTATTTGATTTAATCCTTATAAAATATATGTCATCTTATTTTTATATATATTCTTTAGTTTCAGTCCTATAATAAAAGTGCATTTGATTTGTAAAATAAAAAGTATTGGACGCAATAATACTAGACATTATAAGATTAATTTTTTTTATATTGTACCGTGTTGGATGCTCAATACACTAGACAATTTTTTTCTATTTTATTTGATATGTCTATTACTAGACAAAATAATACAGCTTTTATTATATCATTCTTTATTGATATACAAAATATTATGAATCAAAATATTAAATTACGAGAAAGAGGAAAAACATGAAGAAATATGTTTTTTTAGTTTACTTTGTTTGATATGCTTATGCGTCAGACAAAATAACATAATTTTTACTATAATATTTTTTATTGATATATAAAATATTGATATTTATGAATCAGAATAGTAAATAATTAAAAGGAGAAGAAAAAGAATGAAGAAGATTTATTTTACTTTACTATGTATGATATGTTAATGCACTGAACAAAAATAATATAATTTTTACAAGAATATATTATTGAAATATAAAATATTAATATCATATTTATGAATCAAAATAATATTAAATAGTGCGCGCGCGTGTGTGTGTGTGTATGTGTGTGTGTGTGTGTGTGTGTGTGTGTGTGTGTGTGTGTGAGAGAGAGAGAGAGAGAGAGAGAGAGAGAGAGAGAGAGAGAGAGAGAGAGAGAGAGAGAGAGAGAGAGAGAGAGAGTGTGTATGTGTGTGTGTGTGTGTGAGAGAGAGAGAGAGAGAGAGAGAGAGAGAGAGAGAGAGAGAGAGAGAGAGAGAGAGAGAGAGAGAGAGAGAGAGAGAGTGTGTATGTGTGTGTGTGTGTGTGAGAGAGAGAGAGAGAGAGAGAGAGAGAGAGAGAGAGAGAGAGAGAGAGAGAGAGAGAGAATGATATTTGATATGTTTTTGATATTTTATGTTTGAGACAAAAAATTGTCACATGATTTTGTGAGAGACAAAAGTTCATGTTTTTGTCTAATCTCTTGCCATATGTTTTATCCAATTTCATAATTAATTTCTGCATCAAACAGAATACAAAAAAGTTGTTGTCCGATCCAATCTCACATTTTTTTAGCAAATCAAACAAAATCTAAGTAAAATATATATTTGTATTAAGAAAATCAAAAATATGCTTTAAATTTTCTTGTTAAGTAGTTTAAAAGCTGCATAATTAGTCTCTAGGTCCCTTAATTTTGAGCGAAGTTTCGCTTTGGTCCCCGAACTAAAAAATATTACATAATGATCCCTTAACTTCACTTTCGTTAAACCATTTGATCCCTGCCGTTAGTTTGTGTGAAAAACGTTAACTATGGCTGAGGTGGCATGCCAGGTAAATAAAAGGTAAATTGAACATTCAACTTCTATCTTATAAACCCTCTAGGGTTCGTGGGTTCCATCTTTCATTTACAGTGTTCATCCATATTTCCTCCATCCTCAATTTTCTTCTCCAAATTAGGGTTAAATCACCATCTTCTTTCTTCCATCTTCCATTTCCTCTCCAAATTAGGGTTAAATCACAATTTTCTATTTTCTTCTCCAAATTAGGGTTCAATGTCAAAGATTACAAGCAATCCTTCAACACTGCCAAAGCTATGGTACATCTGGATTTGTGTTTCATAGAAACAAGAGAAATAAGTCTTTTTGCCAAGATGAAAGTGTTCTTCGAAATGTTAATGATGTGAACAGTGTCAACTATGGGAGAAAATTCTGGGGTTGTAGAAATTACAAAAATCACATGGATAAGGGTTGTAATTTTTTCAAGTGGTTAGGTGATGAGTTTGTTGATGAAAGGGATTTGAAGCTTGAAAGACAAAAGAAGAAAATTAACAAATTGAAGAATGAGATTATCTACACTAGAGGATGGTTGAACCATGTGTTTGTAACTATGTATTTCAATTCGAAACTGTCCTTGCAATCTTTGAGACAAACATACATCCTCTAGAAGTGAGGATTCGTTTGACCAAGGTTTTCACTGCCCTCCCCTTGAACTGGTTGGCTTGTAATCTTGACAGTTGATCCTAGGTTTTTCCTTAAGAGTTCATGGCCATAATCATGGATTCTTCTATAATGCTCTCTAAATGAACCATCCACAATATCAACAGTTAGTGTCTTTGCTCTATATGCCAATGTCATGTTAATTCTAACATTCCACTTTTCATGTGTCTTCTTCACAATATCAATCAACTTCAAAGTTGGATTCTCTCTAGCACTTGTTTGAATCTTCTTGCCCAACCATTTTGAATTCAGGAACCTAATCTTATAATCCCTACTACATCTAAGCTTGTCCATAATTGTCCTTAATTGTCAAGTCTCTTCATCTTTTGTATATGCACAGTAAGCCTCTCATGGACAACCTGCCTTGCATTTTAATCTCATCCTTGCTTTATCATTTTTAGAAAATTTCAGGTTCCTTCCTGAATGTATAGCATATGTTCTTATTGCCTTTTGAAATACATCCTTTGTAGAAAAATATGCACCAAGTTCTCATTTGTAGTCTTCCATAACAAGTACCTTTTCCTTATCTTTTTCCTTACTTTTCCCTTTTCCTTTTGCCTTGCCTTTTGCCTTACTTTTTCCTTTCCTCTTACCTTTCCCCTTTCCCCTTGCCTTTTGCCTTACCTTTTCCTTTCCCCTTACATTTTGTATTCTCTTCATTCTCATCAATTTCTATCTCTCCATCAATACCTATATCATTTTTCGAGTCTTCAAAATTGACATTCAAAGCATTGTCTTCACTTCCATCTTCTGCCACATCTCCTTGGTTACAGTTAACTACCTCATCTTCTTGTTGGTTATAGTTCAGTCTTTCATTAACTCCCTCTACTTCAACATTCATCCGTTGACCCGCATTCTCCTCACTGACATAGTTGGTCCCCACATTATCCTTATTGTTACATTTTGTCTCCTCTTGACCCACATTCTCCTCAATTTCACAGTTGGTCCCCACATTATCCTTATTATTACAGTTTTTCTCTTTTTGACTCACATTCTCCTCAATTTCACAGTTAGTCCTCACATTCTCCTCATTTTTCTCAATTCCAACATTTTCCTCAGTTTCCTCAATTGTTGTCCCCTCTTCCACCACATCTTCATCCACTGTGGTCCCACCTTGACTATTTCCCAGTTCAGGCCCTTCACCAACCACATCTTCACCCAATGTGGTCCCATCTTCATTATTATCCAGTTCAGGCCTTTCACCCACAAAATCTTCACATACAGTGATCCCATATGGTATGAGAGTATAGGCTCATCAATAACACTAGGTTTAAATACATGAAGTGTAACATACAAATGTCATTCCCTAGTTATCACTGCAATTGTTCTCATCCTATCAGTCCCCTTGTCATTTTCTTACAACTATATCATCTGCATGCATGTCATCATAATACCAAAACCTATCTATAGTAGGGTAACTTAACTCTTTTAACTTGTCCAATATTTCAAAGTAACTTCAATAATCGGGATTAACATCCCAAATTTCCTCTAACCCTACATAACCTGACTTGGCAAAATTGACAAAGTCCCTAGAAAATTCACCGGAATGATGAATAAAACACTGAAACTTACTCTCCATGACCTAATCAACCTATATATGGTAGCAAAAGTACTAAGTAGGTTGGGTAAAGAAAAAAGTTAACATTTTTAGTAAGTTAGGGTTGCAAATTCGTATCTTAGGGTTTCTTCTTCAAGCGGTGGATGAATGCAGCTCGTCTTCAATGGAGGGTTGTGAATAATGTCGTTATCATCTTTAATGGAACTTGTGTTGTGAATCGTCTTCGTTGTTTTTTCTCTCCAGCTGTGCTTTCACGAACATATGACCTAAGCCCTATCACCTTTCAGCTTATTCTGTTTGTTATTTGTAATATTTTAATCAATATAAAATAAATAAATATTTCAACTCAACCATTAAAAGTCCATCAAAGCAAGTTTTAACGTTTTCTCAACAAAAACTAATAGAAATGACTAAAATATGTAACATGATATAAGTTAATGGACTACTACATAAAGTTATTTTTAAAAACTCAAAGAAACATTGACTAAAATTAAGAGACCAAAAAAGATATTAAATTTTTAAAAGCTAAAATTTCGCAATTTAAAAATAAATAAGCGAAACATCAATTTAACTATTGGATATCATTTTAACTATTGGATTTCATTTTACACCTGTGTGGTGTATGGACTATCTTGCATCACACACTGTGCCATTTCATTTACTTGTCAAGATTCACAAACAGATAACAAACAAACAACCATGATTCCTCACTCCTGATTCAACCAACTACTCTCAAATGGCATCATCAACCAGTCTCTTCAATTTCAAACCACTTCACCATCAAAGGATAACAACAAAGTCAAAACCTCCGTTTTCTTCTCCGCTCTTCCTTTCTTCTTCCATTAACAATCATTTCTCGCCAACACGTGTCTGTTTTCCACTTCTCACCTCTCACACTATTCATAACCGCAAATTCCATGTGAGTAGCCAGAAACTTGAAAACTCATCAAAGTTTTAAGCTTTTTAGTCTAATTTGCTCTTTTCATCTTCTGGGCAGGTTCAAGCGCAGAAGGCGTATTCTGCTGGGAGCAATTCTGAGTCGGTTGCTTCCGATGAAACTTACCAAGAGAAATTTTCTTGGTCTTCTGTAATTCTTCCGTACGTTTCTGTCACGTTTCTTTCTTTCTAAGGCATTGACTGAATAAGAGAGGTGTAGGAGTAGGATAATGTGAAAAACTGTAATAAATGTGTCAAAGTATGTGATGTTTTACTACTTGCTCTTGCTTCATAGACACTGAAAGTAACTACTTAAATGAAATTAAGACTTTATATAGGTTAAGTAACAAGCTTTAGGCCTATGTGTACCAGTTAATTTTGTATGTTGTTTCAAAATTTAGGTTTGTGTTCCCTGCATTGGGTGGCTTGTTATTTGGTTATGATATTGGTGCCACGTCCGGTGCTACAATTTCACTGCAGGTAAAAATTTGTCAATCAGTGTTTGTCAGTTACATAAATAAATGGTTTTTCATATGATTGATTTGAATTCAGTCACCGGAGCTTAGCGGTATCGCTTGGTCCAATCTTTCTGCCATTCAGCTTGGACTTGTGGTATGATTTCTGTATCATACCTGGAAAACTTCTTGCTTGCAATTTATGGGAAAGTTATGATAATTTTTACACATTAGAATCTAACTCGAAATGTCAAACATAGGTTAGTGGTTCCCTATACGGGGCTCTTCTTGGCTCACTTCTTGCATTTGCAATTGCTGATTTCATTGGTAAATGCTTTGCTTACTTACATTATCCAAAAAAGCAGAAACTGAACTTCTTTAGATTTTTTAAGGATTTAATTTGGCTAAAACACTAGGGAGGAAGCGTCAGCTCATCGGTGCGGCTTTGTTGTATCTACTTGGCAGTGCAATCACTGCCACTGCACCAGAACTTGGTGTTCTCTTAGCAGGAAGGCTGGTTTATGGACTTGGTATAGGTTTGGTAGGCTACTTTAAACCATAACATGTTTTTTGTTGGTAATATTGATTACTTCGGCACAATCTTACATGCGAAATGAATTTCAGGCCATGCATGGAGCTCCTTTATACATTGCAGAGACATGTCCATCACAAATCCGTGGGACTCTAGTATCATTAAAAGAACTCTTCATTGTTTTGGGGATTCTGGTACATTACGTTATTGCCTTTTAAGTATCTCTTATCAACTGAAGAGTTTACTGAGCCGGTGACTGAACTATCACGCAGTTGGGTTATTTTGTGGGAAGCTTTCAGATTACTACCGTTGGTGGGTGGCGATTCATGTATGGATTTAGTGCTCCGCTTGCTGTGTTGATGGGGCTCGGAATGTGGACTCTCCCCGCCTCTCCTCGGTGGTTGCTTCTCAAAGCAGTACAAGGAATAGGTTCTTTTCAAGATTTGAAGGAGAAGGCAATTGTTTCCCTTAGCAAATTAAGGGGCCGACCACCTGGTGACAAAGAATCTGAGAAGCAGATAGAAGAGAGCCTCGTCTCATTGAAATCAGCGTATGAAGATCAAGATTCCGAGGCGAATTTCTTAGAGGTGTTTCAGGGTCCCAATCTGAAAGCGTTCATAATCGGTGGGGGGCTAGTATTATTTCAACAGGTTGTTCCATTTCAGTGCAATGAGTTATTTCATCATTATAATTTATATCATAATTCTGTGTGGATACTTCCACTTTATTCATGTTATACCGAAGGAAATATGGAGAGTTCTTTCTGCTGTTTGTCTGATACCACACCTTATTACAATAGATAACAGGTCAACCTAGTGTTCTGTATTACGCAGGTCCTATTCTTCAGGTACTTAATTGTTAAAATTCATTTTTAGCTTTATTTTCAATGAAAATTTTCTCATTTCCATCTTGCTCACAGTAGATTATATACATGTCATATATCTAGAGTGCTGGATTTTCTGCTGCAGCCGATGCAGCTAAAGTTTCAGTTGTTATTGGCCTATTCAAGGTATACCTATTTAGGTTTTTCACTTGTAGGAAGAGAGACCTTGGTACACTGACGGTATTATTTTTGTGATTGATCAACTTGTAGTTGGTAATGACATCGGTTGCTGTTCTAAAAGTTGATGATTTGGGGAGAAGACCTCTGCTGATTGGAGGTGTCAGTGGCATTGTAGGAATTCTATCACATTTGAAGTAACTAACAGATTCTTACAGTAATTCAACTTGTCAAATGCAATGGTTACACAGTTTTGTTTTATTTCTGTAGGCCCTATCTTTAGTTCTCCTTTCCGCTTATTATAAATTTCTCGGAGGGTTACCGATTGTTGCTGTTGCGGCTTTACTGCTTTACGTTGGTTGCTACCAGGTAATGATTTTTTGTTCATTGGCCCTGCTTATACAGGGTTGACCAAAGAGTTGGTTAGCTATGCTAAGTTTAGGTAGAAGTTCATTATGGTGAATCAGAATTCATTACAATGAACCAGGATTCAAGATGATATTCAGGTCCAAAATAGATTCACACTAGGGATTTGTATCGTATATATTGTAAGATACTGATAACCATGGCTTAAAATATTATGGACTACGATAGATTAATGTCAAATTTCATTTGAATTGCAGATATCGTTTGGGCCAATAAGTTGGCTTATGGTATCGGAAATCTTCCCACTTCGCACTAGAGGACGAGGGATTAGTATGGCTGTTCTTACCAACTTCGCATCCAATGCAGTTGTAACCTTTGCATTCTCACCACTAAAGGTTTCAGATTCATTAATTTCAGTTTTATTTTCTTAAGGAAGATAACTCAATTATTTTTGAACGTTGTCTGATTTCTTTTGGAACTTATAATCTATGTTGATTTCCATTGCAGGAGTATCTTGGAGCAGATAACCTTTTTCTCCTTTTTGCAGCCATTGCTTTAGTGTCACTTGTGTTCATTGTAACTTCTGTCCCGGAGACAAAAGGCTTGAGCTTAGAAGATATTGAATCCAAAATCTTGAAGTGACAGCCGAAACTAGCTTTTGATGTGAGTGCATTATAGTTTGTCACCTTTTGTATATCTCATGCGTGTAATTTGATGTTCGCGGTAATGTTTGCAATAAGATGAGATTACCATCTCTAATCAAGTTACTCAAATCACGCGAGGGTTCTAACTTATTACTTTAGTATTCATGATTCACAGCTAAATATTTTATGGCAAAAAAAATGTAAGTATATTCGATGTTATACATATATATATATATATACAATGTATCCTTCAGGTCGTTTTACGCAGAAAACACAACTTATTACATACTATTAAATTTTACAAATATAAGGGAAACTATATTTTCAGTCTAATTAGGGTGTGCATATAAGACAAGGTTGAACAGAAACTGAATGCATACACAAGAATGAAGCAAAAACATCATGTGGACTTTCAATTTTCCTGAAGAACCCTGCCATGGTTTTCTTCGTGAACATCTGCATATTTAGAATGACCGAATTAAAGATTGGCTTATGTTAGAGGGAAGAAAAATGTATAGGGAAAAAAACTGATGATATGAAATGAACTAGTAGTAAATTACCTTCTTGATAGTTAAAAGATACAGGGATTTGAGATGGCGCACGGGAAGTGCTGGTAGAGGCTGAGACAGAGATTTGAGATGGTGCATGGGTGGTGCTGGTAGATTCTGAGACTTGGGATGGCGTGCGAGCAGTAGTGTTTGTGTTTGTGTTTGTGTCTGCATGTTTTGTTGCTTCCTCAGTTCGGAGCAAAGATGTTACAGCTTCTCTCACCTTCTCAATCACACCTACATCACCGGGAGTTCTTCTAGGACTCATTGCTTCAGATATCACTCTGGAGAGAGCTTTCTCATCTTCACCTGGCTCAAATTTGTTCATCAAGTATTCTTTCACCGAAACACCCTTATCCCATATCTGTGATGGGGGAGTGTTATTGCTCGGACCCGGTGGAGCAGATGCGGGTGGTGAAGGTGGTGAAGTTTCCACTGGATTTGATGAAGCTCGAGGGGTGCTCGGAGCTATTTGAGAAGGCATCTTAGCTGGAGGAGTACGTGAAGTGAGAAGGGACAATGATGCCTGTTTATTAGCTGTTGCGTCTGTTGGTGATGAATTGTGATTCTCTCCGGGTTTGGAAACTGAGAGGCCGTGAATTTTGGAAGTTATATATTGAGCTGTTTCTGATCCTTCAGCATGTGCTGGTGTCTGGTTCTTCTCCGGTGAGGTTTTGGTGATTATCTTGCTTGGACCAGAAAGTGTCGGTGCAGTAGTTGCTGTTGTAGCCGGTTGTGTTATTTTCTTTGACAGCGAACGGATTAGCGTCTTTTCTCTAGCATGTTCTAATCCAAGCTTTTCAGCGTTTGACAGAATATGCTTCTGTGGGGTTACTGTAGTCAGTCTTGAATGTTGCCTTGTATATTCTTTATGTCCTTCATGTGCCATCTCAGATTCATACACTGTAATATTAATCGGAGACAACAATTATTCATATACGAATAAAAAAGAATCAAGAGAAGACGGTTATATATAGGTTTTTTTACTACATGTAGCTCCATGGTGTTCAGCATCTTCTTCTGCTCCATCACCTTCATGTCCAGCACTCGACGGGGGACTATTAATATTCCAGTCCTCGTGTCTTTTCTTACTGAGGCTATGGCGTAACTTCTTGGCTTTTTCCTTTACTTTGGTGATAACTGATTTCTTCTGACTATGATTCTGGCCATGGTCTTCTTCTGAGTCAAGATGCATCATCCTTTGGAAGAAAGGAGAGGACGGAGAAGAACAGGCCGAGGAAGACGACGATTTGCTTGGTGACAGCTTTGGCTTTGCAGCTTCTCCTGCTGTATGTCAAAATAGCTTATATATAACATAAAATGTACCTTTTTCATGGTAACATTGTCCTAACATATAAAAAATGCTAATTCGCATGAACTGGTAATGTTTAATGATGATGAGCGATTACCTCGGACAAGTTGTTCCATGGTTTGAATGGAACCAGGACTTTTTGCAGAATCGACATGTCTCTGAGGGCGTTCGAGTTGAGCCATTTTTATCACCTTTGAATAACACTGCTTTTGTATTTATATTCTTCATTTGGATGATAACCAGAGGCAGAAATTTAACACAAAAATGAACCGTGCTCATGTATTTGCTTCCTGAATTCTTGCACTAAGCATGATCAAGAATATCATAGTTTTGTTTATGGATTCTTTTTCTACACGTGTAGATTAATCTTTTTTTTTGCTTTCTACTAAACCTCACAAACAAGTACTTGCCTTAATTAGAAATTTGACCTGGTCAGAATGATGATAAAAATGGCCTTAGCATAATATTGAGGAAATAAACGTTTCATTCTCATTAATTTTAAATTCACCTTTTCATATGTAAAGGCTAAGTATGTCTCTAGCTACTACTATTACATATACAACACTTTGAATATTTTTTATTCATTTGAAATACCGAATAATATTGAAAAGTATTCTCATAAAGAAAAGATGGATATGTAGAGTTAATTTTTTTTTTTATGGAAGAATTAGTTAGATAGTAAAAGTAGAAGATGAAATTTTAAGTAAAGATTAGAGTGCGAAGATCACATAGTAAGTTTTGACATCTTAATTATATTGACACTTCAAGACAACTATTTATTATTTTTAGCATCCTAATAAATATATTGAAATAAATAAAAAGGAAGTAGTTTAAAAAAATTATATTGAACTCAAATTAACAAAAATGACATAGATTTTTATTGATAAGTTAACTGAAGTGTTTCGTAAAATTAACAGTTTAAGTAATTGATAAATTAAAATGACATAAAAGACATTTAATATATATCTATTTTATTTAAAATAAAATAAATTATAAAAGGTGGTAAATGGTAATGAATTTTAGTTAAAATAATAATGACAAAAATGAAAAAAAATATAAGTTATAAGCTATAAACTAAAACGTTATTTAAAATAACGTCTGAAAAATAAATTATAAACTAATAAAATAAATTATAAATTAGTGATAAAAAAAAAATTATCAATCAGATCTTCTATTGTCATATGAACTTATAAACTACCGGTTCAAAAAATATTTTGCTAAATAGAATAGTACATATCTGTATTATTAAAAATATTATGAAAAAAATCTAAATGGATAAAACTGCAATTTACGGAAAAAGTGTTTACTGCTTAGTAAGGAAATATAATCAAAATGTTATGGAAAATAAATCATCATTTAATGTGATTGACAATTTTCATTTGTAAATATAAAATTCTGAACGACTCATTCCGATTTAATGTAAAATATTTTTTTCTTATAATTGTTTATGGTAAAATAATAGGAAAGACAATGTGCACGATTTGGAGAGGATATTATAGTTTCTGTGTTTATATTCGTGTTTCAGACAAAAAAAAAAATTCTTATCTGAACTCATATTCACATAGACATAAATATTGTATCTGTATAATTTATTATGTCATTTTATATCTTTAACGACACTAAAAAAAATTCAAAAATATTATTGTTGAATTAAGAAATAAACAAACATTTATATTAAATGCGTATAAATTTAATAGTGATCTATTTAATAAAATTGATAAACATAGGTGAGTATATAATAATAAAAATGATAAACATAGGTGAGTATATAATAATAAAAATGATAAATATAGGTCCCTATAAATAACCCAAAATTCAGTTTTAGTCCTTCTAACACTTTTGTTTAAAAAATCATCCTCCTAAAGATTTTCGTCCCTAGATTCCGTCCTTGCCGTCTATTTCACTTAACGGCATCATACGTAGACGCTGATTTGGCTTTCTTTTTTAATTATTTCGACCTGTTTGGATTTCCACGTATGCTAGGAAACGACACATCAGATTGTGAATCCTTAACCTAATTTCATCAAATCACATTCGTACTTGCTTTTCATTTCTTCAGCTTCATATTGTGGTCTTCTTCTTCTTGCTTTTCATTTCTTCAGCCTCAATTTCTCTTTGCCCTTTTCTTCAGCTTCCATTTGTCTTCGCCCTCTTTCAACTCCTTTGATGTCGTATTCAAGGACAAGTCCTAAGAAACCTGTTAGCATGCCTTCGTCATCTGTGCGAAGTCGCCGTCGAGGAAGGAATTGCGACTGTGATGCTCGTATGGTTTCATACATGTGCAAGAATGGTCGCAATAAAGGCATGCTTTTCTGGAGATGTCATTTTTGGTAGGGTGAAGAAACTTGTGATCTTTTTGTATAGGATGAAGATCTTGTCGAAGAAGATGATAATGGTTTTGATCAAGTAGAAAATAACAAGATGAAGGAATTGGATATTGTTGATTTATTGAGAGAGTTGTACGAAGGTTTGAAGAAGAAGAACATGAAGATGCAAGCAAAATTGAGAGCAGAGGAATGGGATGGAAAAATCAAGCTAATATGATTTGTATTCTCTGTTATGATTAATGTGTATCAATTTTTGAAATGTAATTGTTGAATGTAGGATGATCAATGTAATAGAATTTTGGATTGATATGCTAAGTAGTTTATGACATGATATGCTCTGTAATGGAATATTGGATGATCAATGTAATGAAATTGTGGATGTTCAATTTATAAGAATTGTGTTTGATCACTGCGTTTATGTGTGTTTTTATTGGATTTGTCTTTCAATTATAATTTGTCTTCTAATTGACTCATAATATCTAAATTTTTACTTTATAACATCTTAAATTTTGGCATGATGTTTCCTTAAATTTAGCCTCATTTTTGACATTATGTCCCCTAAAAGTTTGGTAACACTTTTAACATCATAATTTGCAAACAAACTGACATGAAATAACTTCATTAAAAACATAGGAATTCAAAGTATTCAAAGTCAACACATGGACTTAGTTTGATCCAAAAGGATGACCAAAATCACAAGTCATTTTATATCGAGTTTAGATGATCATAGGTTACATCATAGACAAAAAATATACTAAATCAAAGTCTACAAAAAAACACAGTTATGGTAACATAGCCCAAAAAAACAAGATCATTCAACTTCTTCAAACTTCATTCTCATTGAGTCAAGCCTTTTTGAATTTCTTCCCAACTTGTTCTTCCCTTTTGTTTTGGTTGTTTTGATGCATCATCTTCAGTGATAACAACTGGATCTTCAGGTTGTTTTTCAGGCCCCTTAATGTCTTTTGTTGTTATAGTCTTGAGCCTTTCACTCTTTCTGGTTTGACTCACAGCTCCTGGGACTTTTTTCTTCTTTGGCATCATAGACTTGACTAAAAAACAACCATGAATAAACTTGAGTAACTTAACATTGACCTAAAAAATAGCCACAAATTAAGTTTACCTAACTTACAGGATCACTGAAGGTTGCCTTGACCTTTCCTGAATGTTTGAATGCTTTGGAGGGTTTGACTTTTGGTGCACTACCAAATAAGGTCTTCATACCACCAGACTTTGAAGGACTTGTGTTTACAACAACCTGTTTGATAGGGCTTAAGTCAACTCTAAGAGGTTGAATGTCAAGAACAATATCCATTCCATTGTTGACATTATTGAGAATTGCTTCGAGAACATCTGGATCTATGTCATTGAGGTAGTCTCTTATATTTGTACTTGGTGGTGATGCAGTATCAGAAGCTATGGGTTGTGTAGTCTGAGCATCTGTCAGTGGTGATATAGTATTAGCATGAGGACTTGGTGGTGGTAGTGTAGCCTAAGCATCTGTTAGTGGTGGTGCAGTATCATCATGAGAACTTGGTGGTGGTAGTGCAATTTGTGGATCTATTGGTGGTTGTGCAGTATCAGCAGGAGGACTTGGCGGTGGTAGTGCAGTTTTTGGATCTGTTGGTGGTTATGCAGTATCAGCATGAGGACTTAGTGGTGGTAGTGCAGTTTGTGGATCTGTTGGTGGTTGTACAATATGAGAACCTTGGACTGAAGCTTGACTCGGTGCCTCATTTATCTGGTCTGTGACTTAAGGTTGAGCAGTCTTAGCCTGACTTGGTGGTTGACTTTGTCCTTTACTTGGTGGATGGCTTGATGCCTTGCTTAGTGCCTTGCTTTGTGTCTTGCTTGGTGTCTTGCTTGGTGCCTTGCTTGGTTCCGCTTTGACTTTCTTATTCAATGACCCCTTAGGTCTCCCCTGAAAAACAGTTTACAGTTACTCATAACATACAAACAAGAACAAACAATATACAATTACCCATAAACCACAAGACTAACCTTTGTTGATGTTGCCTTTTGAACATTCCCAGTTTGACCTGCATGTGTAGGTACCTCATTTGTTGTTACATCTTGGTTCTTGTGCAGAACAATCTATTTGTTCTTCTTACATGCCCTAGTGTTATGACATTACTCCAAAATGTCTTACACCTATGAGTAGTATTAGTTCTTTGCCACTTGGTAGCATTAGATTCATCAGGTTCCCTTCTTCTAAGTTTTTTTGGCCTCCCTAAGCCTCTTTTGAACATGGGCGGGTAAATTACTGGATCATTGGTTTTGGGCCACTTATTTTGGCCATTTAAAGGAGTAATACATTCCTCATAACATTTGACATAAGTCGACTTGTGATAACACTTATGGACATAATTAATGGGATCATCAACTTTCCTATGGATTGCAGCAACTGCATGTCTACATGGAATTCCAATGAGATCCCAAAAATTACATGAACATGTTTGATTAGCCAAATCAACCACAAAGCTATTAGTAAACATGACATGGGTAACTTGGAATGTCAATTGTCCAGCATAAGTGGTTGTCCAACTTGCACTCTTTTCAATCTCTCTATCAAATCTCTTTAGTGGTTTTGACATGATCCTACCCTTATACCCATTAACCTTTTCCCTCAAAGTTGCAAACCTACCCATAAGATACCACCTAATCCATTCAAATATTGTTATAATTGGTTTGTCCCTTTGAAGCAAGATAGTGGCACTAAAGGGTTCACTTCAATTATTCATCAACACATCACACTTAGAATACAAAGGAAATGCATGCTTACACCACTTAGTTTTAGGAATTGCCTTCAACCATTCATATGCATCATTGCTGACTTCCTTGATCTTCTGCATGTACTGTTCATGAGCCTCAAGGTAGGTTTCCTTTGCTGCATCCATAAATAGGGTACCACCTCCAAACCTTTTTTTTAAAGTTAGCATATAGATGCCTAACACAGAGTCTGTGTTCAAAGGTTGGGTATTGCTCCTCAAACACCTGTACAAGACCCTGAAAAAACCAAATAGTATAAACAACAGTTCAAGCAATGGAAGTAACAAACATCTAAAAAACCAAACATAATTAGAAGTGTACTTGCCTTTTGTTGGTCAAATATGAAACACCACCTTTTTTCACCAATGTCTTCAAGGAGTAACTACATAAACCAACTCCAAGTGTCCTTTGACTCAATTTCTACCACTCCAAAGGCAATTGGTAAATACTAGTCAGTAGGGTCTCTTCCCACATCTATTAACAATATCCCACCATACTTGTATTTTAGATGACAACCATCTAATTCAATAAATGGCCTACAAGCTAATTTCAAAGCTTTCTTCATACCACCAAAGGCCATGTAACACCTTTCAAACCTTGGTAGTAAACCTGGACCAGGAGATTGAATGTTCATCTTGAAAGCATTTCCTTGTGAGACCCTCCTTAATTCAGCCCCATATGACCATAACAAACTATATTGCTTACTAGAGTCTCCCTCCATTATCCTTTTGGCAATCTGTCTTGCCTTAAATGCCCTACAACCAGGGATTTCAGTTGTATACCTCACCCTAACATCTGCAATTACATCATTCAACTTCATTTTGTTATTTTACTTCATCCTATCAACTATCACTTTTACAACCCAGTCAGCTTTGGCACTCTTGTCAAAAAATTGTCTTCCACACTTATGTTTATCATACAAGGTCTTAATTCTAAAGGTTGTTGATGTTAGGACTTTACTGCACAATACAGTGTAATTGCATTGTGATTTTTCCTTGCAAACCACCCTACATCTCACTGCATCATTTTTTAAAAATCTGATATCCCTACCATTCAATACATTATTATCCAAAATAGCACTCTTGAACTGCCTCAGAGATGAAAACTCCATTCTAACCTTGAATATATATTCCTTTGTAATCCCATCTTCCACATTGAATCTAAAAACTCTTGGCCTATCATCACCACTATCATCTTCAGCACCACTGTCAAGCTCATTAGTAAGATACACATCTTCAATTACACGTTCCTTTCCTATCTCTGGTGTAATAAGAGTTGTTCTCACTGCCTCACTAGAGCCTACTACATCTGCAACAGGTATGATTCTAGGTTGACTATCAAATTTCTCATCAAAAACCTCATCAAAACCCTTCATCCTTTCTTATTCACTATCCTCAAATTTGACATCCTTCACATCTTCATCACTAGAACTCTCATCAGTATTTGAATCAACCTCATCTTCACATATTTTAGCCTTGCTCCTCTTTCTTGCATTCTCCATAAAGGTTGCATTCTCTATACTAGGTTTCGCCTCAGTGTATATTTCAACCTCACCTTGGTGACTTGCTTGAATGAATGCAGCTAACTCAAATGCATCACCATCATCCCTAAAAGGTTTTAGGTCATTTTCTAAAGTACCATCACCATGTTTCCACCACATCTTAACATTATTGTACTCAAACCCAGGATTCATTCCCTTGATTAAATCACATGCCTCAAAAAATGACCATAAGTCGCTATCTTGACCATTAAAGGCATAAACTTCTCCATCCTCATACTTTAGCATTGGGCCTTTTACAAAAGACCCCTTCGTGTAAAATATTACTTTAAAAATACCCATCCCTACATAATGGATGGAAAATACATTAAAATAAGGACTCATTAAATAACTATTGTATGCATACAAACCTTAATAACCTAATAACTACCCGTAAAATACGATCATTATGCCAAACTTAAATAAATTAGAATCTAAAAGGGAACATGTGGACCTACCGCAGTTCCAATGTCGAGGGACCACAAAGCAAGCACCTTTCACGCAAATGTTGGGACCATAAAGCGAGCACCTTTCACGCAAATGCTGGGACCACAAAGCAACCCAAACGCAATGATAATGGAGTCAACTTTCTGCAAACAAAGTAAAAAAAAAATGCAATGTGCCACTGATATTATGTTTCACAAAGCAAACACAAGAAGTTGAAGAAGAATGGAGTTGAATTCAAAAATTACCTTCGATGGAGTAAATATAGGAACGAGAATGAGAGTCAACTTTGGGGGTGAAAATGATTTAAGGTTTCTGGTGCTATGTATTTACTAAACTAATAAAGGAACTTAGGTGGCACATTATATGTTCAGCAGCACGTGCTTAATCATCCATTCATCTACTCAAAATTAATTTAAAAAATGCCAACTCATCCGCCACATAAGATTTCGTCAAGTGTAATAGACGTCAAGGATGAAAAATGGGGACGAATATTTGAACAAAAATGTTAGAGGGACTAAAACTAGATTATGGATTATTTCTAGGGACTAAAAACATATTTAACCCTAAAAAAATTATAAGAATTTTTGGAAAAAAAAGGATATAAGGCACCGAACGACTTTTCATTAGCATAATTTATTTTTACAAGTAACTCAAATTTTTTTTTTTGTAACAACGGTGAATGGAGTCACTTAATGCACCTTAGCCTCAACAAGAACAAAGTATGTTTAATTGGCGAAACTACGAAAGTGTCGTCGGTGATTGACTTGCAACTCTTTTTGTGATAGCGCTGCAACAATTTAGCTTTAACATAGACCATTCACTCCATCAAACCCGACATAACCCACAATGAATGTTTGGAATGACCTACATGATATATTCTCTCAAGGAGATGGATATATAATCTACCAAATTCGACAAGAAATTTTTGAATGTCGTCAAGGATCCCTCTCGATCTCTGATTATTTTACAAAACTCAAGAGTCTTTGGGATGAATATGGATCTTATCAGGAACCTATTACATGTTCTTGTGTCATGTTAAAGAAAGTTAATATTAGAGAAGAAAAAAAAGAAGGTGGTGCGGTTTTTTGTTGGGCTTAACGATTCTTATTAACGGGTTCATTGGTTAATTTTGATGATGAATCCTCTTCAATACACCCGAAAAGTTCATGAGTTAATCTTTCAACAAGAGATACATATAAAGATTGCAACACACAAGGAAATTTTGTCGACATCCCATGTTGTGTAAATCGCTCACACACGGGCATAACAAGGTGAAATCTCTTTCTCCAATCACAAAGACTTGTGATGCACCCACTATGAACAAGGATGACACTCAGTAGACTTATGTTATTATTTTATTGGGTTCCTAGTGGGACACAAATGACATGGAAATAATGTGAAACCTATAAACAAGAAAGCATAAATCCTTAATGTCGAGGTGAAGAGAGAACCAACAAATGACTACCTAATCTTTACAACTAAGGAATACTAACATATTATGGTCACGTTTTCCCGACAAAAATGATAATGACCAACCACTTGAAAATGCATCAAGTATATTACATCTAAATGCAATGATATTGGATATGATGCCATTCAACATTATATTGGATTGTTGATATTGGAAACTGATCACATGTCATATCTTTCACTTACTCATAATAAAAATAAAGCACGTGATAATTTTCTTTGACTATCTAATGGAGAAAAATGTCATGAGATTTGTCTCATGATGGAGAGTCACTATTACGGAAAACGCATATCACAACGGTTGGTAAAGGGATACCACCATGTTGGTCTAGCCGTTGTGAGATAAGATGTGATTGTATGTATGAAGCTTTCCACCACGAATGTGTGACTGTGATTGTATCTAAGTAGCGTGCTACCTACCATAATGGTTACTTTAAACAACCATTGTGATATTATTTAATGAAAAATATTTAACAACGGTTTTGCTAAACAAATATTGTGATATATACACCTAAGTTTATTACAAATTATGTGAAATGTTTATTTCGCCAATTCTCACTAAACATATGACCTTTCAATCTGAACTAGAAAATTATAATATGACAAATTAAGTTATATTATAAGAACGAGTTCACGTTCAATGGTTGACAAGAGTTCTCCAACTCCTTATCCGCATTTTGCTCTTTAACAGTTATAATTTCGTTTAATAATTCTACTTTTTCAACCACCTATGCCTTCACCTCTAGTTTATTTTGCAAAATATTATTTACTTTGCTAACAAAATTAGAGGCAGAGAGAGGGGTGGCTAAAGAACTACAATCATTAAATAAAGTTTTAACGATTAAAGAACAACATGCAGATAATGGATTGAAGAATTATTGTCAAGAATTGAACGTGTACTTGTTTTATAATATAACTTTATCATTATATTATAATTTTCTAATGCAATCTAAAAGTTATATATTTGGTAAGGGATTAGAAAAGTTATTATGATTTTTATTATGATATTGTGACTTCTTGTTAATTATATTTATTAAATTTGTTGTGTTATAATTGCTCTTTTTCATAGTTTATTTATGGATTGAAAAATCAATTACCAATTAATAGTGGTAATTTTAGAACTTTGACTTGGAATAAAGTCATGAATGGTGCTCCTATTGATGCTTTTATGCATGAATATGAGAAAGGTAGAAAAGTCAATGGTGCATTCACTACATCAGCATATGAAAATATTTCAACGAACCTTCGTGCATTGTTTGGAAACAAAGTTGACAAGGTGAAGATAAAAAACTGTTGGAAAATTTTGAAAAAAAAAGTTCATTGAATATTATGATATTTTTAAAGGTGGTATGAGCGAGTTTTTTTGGAATTCAACCACACAGTTATGGGATGCTGAGTCATGCTCTAATTGATGTAACTTTTTAATCTCACCTTATGAGAAAAGAATCAGTAGTCTGCCAAGCGTTGCGAGCTCCTGTGTTCACCGTCGTTGTAAAGGATGAGGGGTGTACCTGCAAGGTACTCTGATGCTTAAGTGAGTAACAGAGTTTTAGAAAGAGTAAGTACATAGAGAATATGTGTGGAGACTAAGATACCTGACCCTCTAGCGAAAGAGGATATTTATAATATGCCCCCAACGCAGGGCCAACAGTTACATTGCATTGCCCCGGGTTACCAAACCCAACACAAGTAACTGCCAGGGAGACATTAGATGAAAGGCTCGGGGACCCGATTCCCGCTTGTCGAGGCAGGGGAGACTCTCCCCTTAGAGGTGCCCCCCCTCTTCGCCTTTTCACTTGATCTACGGTGGAAGGGTGAATTTGATCTGGAGTGTTAAATTCATCGCTTTCCTCTGCTTTTCAGGTAAATATGGTTGCATGGATTGAGGGGTTCGTTGATATTGACGACGGGCCTGATTCCCCGGTAGCACAGACCGACAAGGAGAGAAAGTGGACTGTCGCGGATTGGGTCGGGCAAGAACCCCTGAATATTTCTTCTCGCTTTGCCGTGGATGAATCTGACGCCTACACCACGGTAGAGGACCACTATGAGGGTTCCCCCTGAACTGACAGGTGTATAAACCCTGAGCAAACCATCGAATATGTTCTTCTTTTAAAGGGATGAGGTTCCCTGTGTATGAATTTACTTTTCGAGAGGCGGGCTTGCGTCTGCCCTTTACTGATTTCCAACGGGGAGTGTTTGACTGGTTGCGGCTGGCGCCCTCGCAGCTCCACCCCAACATGATCATATTCGTACGGGCGTATGAGCTCGTCTGTTGGTATCTCAACATCAAGACCATGCTTAATCTTTTCTTCTGCATCTTCCATCTACAACGACAAACGTTCGAGGGTCAACATAGCTGGGTGCCCTTGAAGCAGCCAATGAGATTGTTTTGAGCATATCTAGATTCCACCACACTTTCAAGACCGACACTACATTCTCAAGCCCGTCACCCATACAACGGTGGACTCACTGTTTGACCTCGTGGCCTGGGAGAAAGACGGGCAACCGAAAGAGATCTTAGAGTTGAAGTTCTTGTTGTTATGGATGGAAGATCATTTTGACAAGGACACAGACAACTACATAGTAAGGTCGAGCTCGTTGGATGTTGATGACCAGGCGACCTACCAGAAGCTGGTCACATTTGTCTCCAGTTTCACTCCCGTGAAGTGTGTGACGTCGGACGAGAATTGTATCCTCGACTCTCGCGGGGAGGTTCTTCAAGAGTCGCGGTTGATCAACACGAAGACCCTCCTCGAGTGCACGTCCGAGGAGGAAGCCTTGCGATTTTTAGGTAGTGGGTTCGCCTCTTGCTCGGGCTCTCTTTATATTTCTGTTTTTGGTTTGTAGTTTTCTAACTTCTATACTAATTCTTTTGCAGGCAAAATGTCCAGCATGCAGGAACGTGTAAAAAAGCTGGCGGCCAGCAAGGGCAGAAAGAAAACTGG
>CAWUDS030004670.1:0-79051 GCA_963859935.3 Lathyrus sativus | reverse complement strand
GAGATCTTTTTGAGCACGAGGTCACCTTCTCTGAACACACGAGGTCGAAGCTTCTTATCAAATTCTTTCTTCATTCTTTGTTGATATAATTGGCCATGACACAAGGCCGTCATTCTTTTCTCTTCAATCAGATTCAACTGGTCGTATCTACTTTGACACCATTCAGCCTCAGACAATTCAGTTTCCATCAAAACTCTCATAGAAGGGATTTCAACCTCTATCGGGAGCACTGCTTCCATGCCATAAATAAGAGAAAAAGGGGTTGCCCCTGTTGAAGTACGAACGGATGTACGATACCCATGCAGAGCGAAAGGAAGCATATCATGCCAATCCTTGAATGTAACAACCATCTTTTGAATAATCTTCTTAATGTTCTTATTAGCAGCTTCAACAACCCCATTCATCTTGGGTCTATAAGGAGAAGAATTATGATGCTCAATCTTAAACTCATCGCATAATTCCTTCATCATCTTGTTATTTAAATTCGACCCATTATCAGTGATGATCTTGCTCGGAACACCATATCGACAGATGATTTGATTCTTGATAAATCAGACCACTACTTGCTTAGTCACATTTGCATATGATGCCGCTTCAACCCATTTGGTAAAATAGTCAATAGCCACCAATATGAAACGGTGTCCGTTCGACGCTTTAGGCTCAATCATTCCAATCATATCAATGCCCCACATTGAAAAAGGCCATGGAGAAGAGATAATATTGAGAGGAGTTGGAGGCACATGAATCTTGTCAGCATAAATCTAGCATTTATGGCACTTTTTCACATATTTACAACAATCACATTCCATTGTCAGCCAATAGTAACCTGCCCTTAACATCTTCTTAGCCATCGCGTGTCCATTGGCATGGGTGCCAAAGGATCCTTATGGATTTCTTTCATCAACATATCTTCTTCGTGTCTATCCACGCATCTGAGCAAGATCATGTCATAATTTCTCTTATACATCACATCATCATTCAAGAAGAAACTACCAACCAATCTTCTCAAAGTTTTCTTATCCTTCTTGGATGCCCCAAGTGGGTACTCTTGATTATGAAGAAAGCATTTAATATCATAATACCATGGTTTATCATCAACAACCTCTTCAACTACAAACACATGAGCTGGTCTATCAAGACGCATCACACTAATCTTTGGCACATCATTCCAACGATTTACCACAATCATGGAGGATATAGTCGCTAAAGCATCTGCCATTCGATTCTCTGCTCTTGGTATATGGTGAAACTCAACTTTATTGAAGAAAGTTGACAACCTTCTTGCATAATCACGATAAGGAATCAAATCAGGTTGACGTGTCTCCCACTTCCCTTTAATCTGATTAATCACTAAAGCTGAATCTCCATACACATCCAGAATCTTGATTCTTAAATCGATAGCTTCTTCCAAGCCCATAATACACGCTTCATACTCAGCCACATTATTTGTGCAAGTGAAAACCAACCTTGCAGTGAAAGGAATATGAGAACCATGAGGAGTAACAATAATTGCACCAATACCTCTGCCATATTCATTAACAACTCCATCAAAAATCAAACCCCGACGGGATCCAGGCTCAGGTCCTTCTTCAGGTAATGGTTCCTCACAATCTTTAACCTTTAGATACATCACATCCTCATCAGGAAAGTCAAACTGAATAGGTTGATAATCATCAATTGGCTGGTGTGCCAAATGATCAACCAAAACACTTCCTTTTATCTCCTTTTGAGTTCGGTACTCGATATCATATTCTGATAACAACATTTGCCAACGAGCAATCCTCCCAGTTAAAGCAGGCTTTTTAAAGATATACTTGATTGGATCCATTTTAGATATCAACCAAGTTGTACAATTCAACATATACTGGCGGAGGCGCTTGGCAGCCCAAGCTAGAGCACAACATGTCTTTTCAAGCATCGTGTACCGAGACTCACAATCAGTGAATTTCTTGCTCAAATAATAAATGGCAAATTCTTTTCTCCCGGATTCATCTTGTTGACCCAGAACACAACCCATAGACTCTTCTAGCACGGTAAAATACATGATCAAAGGTCTTCCTTCTACGGGAGGAGACAAAATAGGAGGTTCAAGCAGATACTCTTTAATTCTTTCAAAAGCTTTCTGACAGTCTTCTGCCCAGACACAACCCTGATCTTTGCGGAGAAGTTTGAAAATCGGTGCACATGTGGCAGTCATATTGGATATAAATCGGAAGATATAGTTCAAACGTCCCAAGAATCCTCTTACTTGTTTTTCTATTTTGGGTGCAGGCATCTCCTGGATAGCTTTAACTTTACCAGGATCAACTTCAATGCCTTTCTGACTGACAATAAAGCCTAACAATTTTCCAGAACGAACACCAAAAGTGCATTTATTAGGATTCAGACGGAGCTTAAACTTTCTCAAACGTTGAAACAACTTCAATAAATTTTTAATATGATCTTCTTCAGTCTTCGACTTACAAATCATATCATCCACATAGACCTCAATTTCTTTATGCATCATATCATGGAACAGAGTGGTCATAGCTCTTTGGTACGTTGCACCAGCATTTTTTAAACCGAAGGGCATCACTCTGTAACAGAATGTTCCCTAGGGTGTAATGAATGTTGTTTTTTCCATATCCTCAGGTGCCATCTTTATTTGATTATAACCGGAAAATCCATCCATAAATGAAAAGATATTGAACTTAGCAGTATTATCTACCAACAAATCAATGTGTGGTAGTGGAAAATCATCTTTTGGACTTGCTTTATTCAAATCTCTATAGTCAACGCACATTCAGACTTTTTCGTCTTTCTTTGGAACAAGCACAATATTGGCCACCCATTGAGGATATTTGACGGTCACAAGAAAACCATCATCAATCTGCTTTTGAACCTCTTCTTTAATCTTCACGGCCATGTCAGGATGAGTTCTTCTCAATTTCTGCTTCTCGGGTGAACATTCAGGCTTTAATGGCAAATGGTGCTCCACAATACCAGTATCAAGACCAGGCATGTATTGATAGGACCAAGAAAACACGTCAACATATTCTCTAAGAAGCTCTATCATCCTCTTCTTAACATCTGATTGAAGCAGTGCCCCAATCTTGACTTCTTTCTTATCATCATCGGAACCCATATTAACCAATTCCACCGGCTCTTCATGAGGCTGAATGGCCTTTTCCTCGTGCTCAAGCAATCGAGAAATCTCATCAGGAATTTCTTCAATATCCTCCTCTTCCGCTTCAAACACAGGGAACTCAAAGTTGGGAGAGGGCATATGGTCATTATTTCCAATGGGTTTAACAATCAATCTGTATAATGATTTATGTTTGATTTTAGAATATGAACAAAAATGAAAATATTATGCAGATAAGTAGGGCTGTAAATGAGTCGAGTCGAGTCGAACTCACCTCAGCTCGGCTTAACTCATTAAGAATTATTCGAATTCGAGTTCGAGTTTGAGTTCGACACGAACTTTTTTTTAAGCTCAAACTCGACTCGTTATAAGTTCATGAACAGTTCGGTTCGACTCGTTAGGTTCAGCTCACATGGTTCACGAACTTAAAAACTATTTTTTAAAATATATATATTTTTTAGTATATTTGACATTTTAAATAAATATATATTTTTAAAATAAAATATTAAAATAAAATAAAAGTTATCATATTGAAATTTAACTTTATCTTCGAAATCTACTAATTCAAAACCTACACAACTTTCAAGAGATACATTTGAGAGTCTAATTCAAAAACTACTAAATTGAAGATTAAATTTGTCTAAGATTTGAAGTAAATATTTAAACCTAATCTTAAAGACAGTATAATTCTTTTCATATGTAATCGAGTTGACTCATGAACCTAACGAGTCGAACTATGTATAGTTCAAGTTCAACTCATTTAGTTAACGAACTTAATTTTTCGCTCATACTCAACTCATTTGGTTCATGAACCTAGTTCAACGATTTAATTGTCCAGTCGAATTCCGAACTATCTTCGAGTTGGTTTGGTTCATTGCTAGCCCTACAGATAAGAGTGATTATGACATTATTATACTTTTTTTTTTCCGGTTTTTTATGTTACCATTTTTCAGAAATAAAGCAAAAAAGGAAAACAACATATGGATAAACAGAAAAACATTTTATTGATGATGATAAAAGTTGAAACAAAGCCCTCACAAATTCACTTTCACCTTGGGCAGAGTGAAAGGATTTTTTGAAAGAAACAAAAACAAATTACTTTGAAACATGAACAACAGTAGGAACATCAATAGCGATCCAATTCTGGCATATTAATCCACGTGTCACAAAGTTGGGCATTTCTTCCTCTTGGTCATCTTCAAGAATTGCAGCTGTAGAATGTTCTTTACAATAGATGAACCCAGCACTTCGAAAAACTTCATGAATACTCTTCAGCTCTTTTCGGGTTGAACCAAATGTAAAACCCAAACCAGCTCTATCTTTTTTCTCAGCAACTTCAATGATTCGGCCCCATCCATCAGCTTGGCCATTATCCACTACATGTTGTGCATCTTTTAGAGAAGACACGGACACCCCATCCTTCTTAACAGCTTTATCAACCATAGAAAGAGCCTGAAACGGAGTTCCAATATCCTCTTCCACATCGATATAAGAAAAAGACGACAAACTGCTTACCAACATAGCCTGCTCTCCACCAACAACAACAAGTTTACCATTCTGCATGAATTTTAACTTTTGGTGCAGTGTCGAAGTAACAGCTCCAACTTCATGGATCCATGGGCGTCCTAGAAGAAAACTGTAAGCAGGACGAATATCCATGACTTGAAAAGTGATTTGGAAAAAACATAGACCAATCTTGATAGGGAGATCAACCTCTCCAATCACAGTTTTCCTCGATCCATCAAAGGCTTTCACAATGACCCCACTGAACCTCATAGGAGTACCTTGATAAGATAATCTGGACAAAGTAGATTTTGGAATCACATTCAACGATGACCCAGTATCAACCAGCACATTGGATAGAGCGTCTTCCTAGCAATTCATGGAAATATGGAGAGCCAAATTATGATTTCTTCCATGCTCGGTCAACTCTTCATCACAAAAACTCAGATTATTACACGCAGTGATATTGGCAACAATTCTATCAAACTGGTTAACAGTCACATCATGATCTACATAAGCTTGTTCCAATATTTTCTGCAACGATTCACGATGAGCCTCAGAGCTCATTAACAGAGATAAAACAAATATTTTTGACGGTGTATGTAACAGTTGATCCACCATATTATATTCACTCTTCTTGATTAATTTCAATACCTCATCATTATCTGACTTCTGACTTACATCACTTGATTGACCAGACTCCACAGAAGTCTTCAACTGAATTTGCTTATCCACAATATCTTCACTTGTCTTTGAAGGCACATTAGCAAATACTCGACCACTTCTGGTTACACGTCCAACATCAGCAATAGTCACAACTGAGGGAAGAGAAGGAATGGGAACCTCTTTTCCATCCTCCAACATAGTAGCATTGTATCTGTAGGGAACGACTTTATCGGATTCATACGGTGTCGGGCCAGGCAAACAGATAACCAAAGGCATCATAGCAGATTTCTGACTATTGTAAGAAATTACAACTCGCTCAGGAATATTGAAACGTGGAACTATGACATTCACCTCGTTCTCAACTTCATTTCTGTTTGCAGTAACCTGAATCAAATTTTCGTTAATCATCTTTTGTAAGTCCCTTTTTACAATCACACACCCACGAGGGTTCACAGAACAAATACAACAGGCGGCATAATCATGCTCAATATCATGGAACTCACTCAAAGTAGCATGCATTTCAACAAGCGATCTCCGAATCCAACGAATATCGAAAATACGGTATGTGCCAGGACAACCATATACCATATTGACAGTTGCATTACCATGATTAGGAAACAGATTTGATTGCACATTAGGGTTGGTATCTTCAAAAGACAGAATACCGCTTTTTACGAGCTTTGCAACTTCATGCTTCAGAGGATAGCAATTTTCGATATCATGTCCAGGGCACCTTGATGAAATGCGCAATGAGCATCTGGCTTATACCACCATGGAATTTCAGTTGGAACAACCGGTGGATCACGAGGTTGAACCAAATTCTTCTTTATTAAGGCCGGAAATAGCTCAATATATGTCATTGGAATGGGATCAAATTGTGTTTTTATTTGTGTACAGCCTTGTTGAGTTGTCTTCTCTTGGAAACGTGGTTGATAACTTGAAGCAGCCTGAGCGGTAGGGGTGTCACTGATAACAGGCGTAACAGATGCTACCTGTTGCTGACAACGACTACCATTGTTGTTCACAACTCTGCGTCTTCTAGGCCTTCCCTGAGATATAGCATTAGTTTCTCCCTCTTTTTTCTTAGGGAACCCAACACCAGGCTTTTTCGTGCTTCCAGAATTTCCTTCTTTTATTAGACGTCCCTCACGGACAGCTTCCTCTAATCTCATCCCCATATTAACCATTTCCGTGAAATCACTAGGAGCGCTCGCAACCATCCTTTCATAGTAAAATGGACCCAGTGTCTTCAAAAAAATCTTGGTCATTTCTTTCTCTTCAAGCGGAGGGCTTATCTGAGCTGCAGTCTCACGTCATCTCTACGCATATTCTTTAAAAGTTTCTTTCTCTTTTTGAGACATTGCGCGAAGCTGATCACGGTCTGGTGCCATATCAAGATTATACTTATACTGACGAACAAAAGATTCACAAAGATCATTGAATGTCTTGATTTGCGTACTATCGAGTCCCATATACCACTTCAGCGCAGCACCAGTAAGACTATCTTGAAAATAGTGGATCAACAACTGATGGTTGTCAGTATAGGTAGACATTTTTCTAGCATACATGATTAAATGACTTTGCGGACAAGTGTTCCCTTTGTATTTCTCAAAATCCGGAACTTTGAAATTGGCGGGAATCTTCATATTTGGAACAAGGCAAAGCTCATGAGCATTCTTTCCAAATAACTCTTTTCCCCTTAAAGCCCTGATTTCTCTCTGCATCTCAGCAATCTGATCTTGAAAGTCATCTATTCGATCCATAACATCCAAACTCTCGCTCGGAGCAGTGTGGAAAATTTGTTCTTCAGTATAAGGCATAACATGAGTTACAGGCGGTGGCACAGGTATGACGGTAGGAACAACCGAAATTTCAGCATTAGGAACAACATTAACCACAGGAGGTGGTACAGCCATGACAGCAGACACTCTTGGACCTTCAGAAGTAGGAGGTTGATATCCCTCTGGCACATAATTGAAAGGCATGCCCCAAGGAAAACCAACAGGCATATGATATTGAGAAGCATTAAGCGGGGCCACAGAAATGGGCGTTGATCCGATCTCAGAAATCACAGTTCTTTGGACAGGAGAAGGAGGAGGTATTGATGGCTGATTCTGAGCAGCCACCAGAGCTTCCATTGCGGCAGTCAGTCTTTCCAAACTATCATTAAGGGTTGGCACCTCTTCACGGAGCTCGCGATTCTCTTGCTGTAAATGATCCATCTTTTTCTTGGAGTTAGCCCGAGTGTTGTAGTGATGCGACATCTTGACTGAATGAAGACCAAAAGAAACACATCAGACACCTGGAAAAGGAACAACAAAATGCACAATGATGCGAATGCAAATGCAAGATGCAAATGTTTCAATCTGTTTTCAAGGATCTTTAAGAGATAAAGCAATTACAAACATCATAAAGAAATAACACTTTTTTGAAATACTGATAAACATCTTATTTCATTGAATATTGGAAAGAGTTACACTTGGAAGTACAAGATACAATAATATCAAAATAAGAAAAAGCTAGGTCCTAAGGAACATCTGATGACGATCCGAGCTGATACTTCCTTCGGAGTCTCTTAATCTCTTTCTCATAGTTGTGCTTCATGGTGATCTTCTCTAGCACAAGCTGATCTACAATACCCTTCCAAGCACCAGAAGTAGGAGGATGTGATGATGGAGTAGTAGAGGAAAATAAATCCTCTGCATGCCTCTTCACAGCGCGCCGCTCAAGTAACTCTATCAAGTCATCTTTCTCCTTTATCTGTTTTTGCAATTCCATTTTCTCTTTGTCAGAAGCTTGAAACTTACTTTCCCACATCTCTTCTCTTCCTTCATCTTAGCCAAAGCATCTTGAAGAGTCTTCACATCATCAGAAGAAATAGGGAGTGGCGTAGAGATCATTGTAGTCAGGGTTTCTCAATAGGATAAGGCATCTTAAGCTCCATCGCCCTCTTCTTCACCCAAAGCGTGTAAGGTTCCAAGGCAATGCAAACTTGTCTTCCAAGCTCCCCTCTATCCAACCTGTGAATCTTAGTCCAAGCATGAGCCATTCTTCTTCTCAAACCAAGAGAATCATCCCCTCCTTGAAAGAATAAACCCTCTAATAAAATATTTTTAGGCCTATCCTTTAACATATAACCCAGCTGACGGCGAGCTAGACTCGGGTTGTAGTTAATTCCGCCTTGTATTCCAAGAAGAGGAACATTGGCGAATTCTCCACAACTATCAATAATCTGGACATTGTCATAAACCGAAGAAGACCAAGTGATATCAGCATGCGTAAGAGACATAATCCTTTGAGACCACCTTAAACAATCCTTGTTTTTCCTAAAAACAGATGTCTGGGGTAAGTGTGAAACGAACCAATTATACAACAGAGGTAGATAGCAAACAATGGTACCGTTTCCCTTAGAAGTCCTACTATGGATGGAGAAATAAGTGTCACCAAGCAAAGTTGGAACAGGGTTCCCAACCAAGAAAATTCTAATAGCATTAACATCCACAAAGTTGTCAATATTAGGAAACAAGACTAGTCCATAGATGAGTAAAGCAAATATAGCCTCAAACGCCAATGTGCGACCAATGTCAGCAAATAAAGTGGCCTTTTCAATCAAGAACTTAGAAGTCAAACCCTTGAGGCCTCCCTTAGTCTTTAGATTTGCATTAATATCTGATTTCTTCAAATGGGTAGCTGCAGCAATATCTTAAGGCTTAAGAGCTTCCTCCAAACCAGTATACGGAACCTTATCAGAAACCGGCACACCCAACAAATAAGCATATTCTTCCAAGGTCGGCATGAGCTGATAATCGGGAAAGGTAAAGCATCGGTAAATAGGATCATAGAACTGCATAAGGGTATTCAGAATTCCGTCTTCAATGTTGGTAGAAAGAACAAATAAAAGTCTCCCATAACAAGATAAGAAGCCTGAACGATCATCTACCAAGGACACTAGCTTTCTCAATTCTGTAAGATCAGGAGCCCGAAAACTGTACTTCTGAGTGTTTCTCCTTCCAATGTCCATAATCAACAATATCTACGATGTTTGCAAAAGAAAATCTCTGAGATCCTTAAAAACCAACTGAAACGCAATGCTCATGAATGCATGAGTGCAAGATGCAACACCCACAAACAAGACATACAAAGCACACAGGTTCAAAGGTTCGGCACGAGCATGGAGCCAAAGGTAAGAACCAACCAACCCACAATAGTATGCACTATGGTTATATCATCACCTGTAGAACAAGGTTCTAAAAAGTTCCCAGAGTCATAATTCCATCTTTTAGATATTATCGGCTTAAACGACTACTCGTCAGCCAACAATATTCTCAAGAGAAACTCATCTGAGTGTGGTATCGTGTAACGACTAATTCAAGTCTACACCTGAACAGCCACCGCACCACGTCCTAATAAGGCCAAGATAGGTTAAAGGGTTCTAAGGTCCTCAGCTTCTCAGGCTCCCAGTCGCAAAAAGTAATATCAATTACGACTACTCGTAAGACATCAGTAATTCCAAAGGGGCCTCCACCGAGCGGGGGATCTCAAGTCAGCTTAGTAAGGACTACTCCACGTAAGCCAACAAGACTATACCACCCTCCTATCATAAGTGCACTCAAGTCCGGGTATAGGACTTATCTCACCACACAGATTACCATGCACCAAAATAGAACAATCAATAACAAACAAGTCAAACAAAAAAACAATAAATAAATCAAAGTAGGCGAAACCCACTAGGAACCTAAATGTCCCCAGCAGAGTCGCCACTTTTCTGTAGCGGTAAAAATCGTGAGTGTAAGCTATTGATTAACTTAACTCAAAAAACAAGAGTCACCACCGCACTTTTATTTTATCCAAAAAGGAAAGGAAAAAGAGCGAACAAAACTAAAGAGTTCTAAAACGAGAACAAGAAATAGAGATCGGGGTAAGGGGGTTGGTTACGCAATGGGAAGGTGTTAGCACCCAAAACGTCTATAGTACTCTATAGGAGCCCTTTGAAATATTTACGTTTTTTGGTTTGAAAATGGTTTGTTTGAAAAGAGATTGGGGAGATGAGAAGAGAATCATTTTTTAGATTTTTGTGTTTGGAGAGACTTATCGCCTCATGCCTACGTACCCACAAAGTGCAATATAGGATCAAAACCCCGTATTTCGTGGTACAAATGATGAAAATTTGTTGGTTTTGATTGATTTTAAATGTAAAGACAAGTCATCATTTTAAGGAGAAAACTACGACTAGTCGCCCACAAGTATTAAGACAACATTTGCGTCACATAAAGATGGAGGATTTGCTTGGATTATCAACAAGACTATCACTCAACATCAATGTGGAAAATGTCAAAGTCTTAATAATATGGGGAATAGGAGAATTACATCTCAACTATAGAAATGAATCATGTCTAAACTTTATGAAAAGTTTTAAAGTGAAAAAGTGCATAAAGGCACAAAAAGAGTTGATGAATTTTTGTATTTTTTATGTCTTTTGAAATTGGTCAAAGCATGATTAACATTGATTGACTTTTATTAAGAAGAACAAAATTTGAAAATCACTTGACGAAAGTCAAGGTTTTATTGCGAAAGCGGTTTTGAAGTTTGAAACCAAGAAGGTTTTGAAAGAGGGAGAAAGTTTTGAAAATTTAAGAAGGGGAGGAGATGAAGTGACTATCCTAGAAACCAAATTAAGAGCTAGAGGTAAGAAAGATCTAACCGACTTGTAGCACACTCCATAGCAAGCAAAAAGAATTTCATCCGATTTAAAGCATAAGCTAATGAGCGAGCCAAATAAAGACTAAGATCCACAATACTCCAAGCATAGGAATGAGAGTCCTAATTCTAAGTCCAAAGGTCCATGAAGTCCAAGGTCTAAGAGTAGTCCAAAAGCATAACCACAAAGTTAATAGCACCAAGTTTTTTTTAGAGATTTTTTATCCTTTATTAGTGTTTTGAACAAGGTATGGTCCAAGTGGACAAAAGAGAAATGACATAAATATAAACAAAGATATGATATGAAATGATAATATGGAAGCATAAAAGTAAAGATATAAGGAATAAGAAGAGAATATAAACAAAATTAAACAAGGATATTGTTAGTGAATTAGTAATTAGTGGTTAGAACATATGATCAATGATGATTAATTCTTGCACTTTAGACCAAGGTTAATGAAAACTCATTAGAGGATTGATAGAATCAAAGCCTCCTAACAATGAGTTTCATAGGTAGTGGACTTAAGACAAGCAACTAATTATACTTGGACTTTCAAACATAAGTTTGAGCCACGAATGATCATTTTCCGATTAAGGGACACTTTAGCGCTATGTGAAGCAATCGTAATCAGGTTTATGTAGAAACCACGACTATCTGAGGCCGGTCAATAAAATTTTAGTGTTAACACATGTTAGAGAAGTGATATGTAAATCACTCTCCTAAAACATGCCACACAAAAAGAAAAGAGGTAGTGATCTCATCATAATCAAGATTTTTCATCAATTAATCAAAGGTAATCTATCACTATTCCAAAGTACAGAGAATTATCTCAATGATTATTCGTCCATAGATTTGAAATAATGAAGAGTAAATAACCTTGATAATCAACAATCTATTATCCATAGATTTCATCGATCAAAAATAAAAAGAAGAAGAAAGAGAACTAAAAAGAAACCACAATTTGAATCTTAAATCGAATAAATCATCATCAATATCAATCACCTCTCTTGGTGGATAAAATCGACACCCAAAGTCCATTGATATTGATGAGATCTTATCAAAATTCAAGATCCAAAACAAAACAACAATTAATCCAAATATATATATATATATATATATATATATATATATATATATATATATATATATATATATATATATATATATATATATATATATATATATATATATATATATATATATATATATATATATATATATATATATATATATATATATATATATATATATATTTAAATCAATTTTTAAGAGTTTTCTTATTTAAAATATAAAACTAGTAACAAGAAAATGTTGAAAGGCCCATGCGGCCCAAATTCTTTAAGAAACAAAAAATAAAAAAATAAAAAAAAACAAGTGAAAAATGAAAAAAACAAGAAATAGAAATCAGAAACATTATCTTCTCCGTTCTCAACCGTGACACTGTTCATACCATAGCCATGAGTTCAAAGCTTGCTCAAATCAAAGCGGCGGGACGCGAAACCAACACGGTTGTGATCGGAATCAAAAGCTCTTCACAACAGTACCAACAATTCAAAGAAACACAACAAAAAGTAACGGATCGGTGAAGCTCAAACTACCTTCAAATCACGAGTAACAATCAATCCAAACTTCCTCTTGCTTCTCTTCTTCTTATGAATGAAATCTGGTTCGAAATTGGTCTCTGTTTGAGGTTAATTTGGAAGAAAAAAGTAGAAGAGTGAATATAGTATGTGTCGCTACTGCGAAAATCGGCGCCGGCTGAACAGAAGAGTCGCCACCGTGCGTTATTTATCCCACGGGAGGGAAAGGAAACGCTCAGAGTAAACCTCGCACAACACGGGAAAGGTATGGTCGTCGCAACCAAAACCTGGATTCGGGAGTCGGTTACGCAAGGGGAAGGTATTAGCACCCCTCACGTCCGTCGTACTCGACGGGATCCACGCTTGTTTTCGGGTATGGATTGTTATTCTATCTAAACTATAGGTCAAGGGTGAAAAAGAAAATAAAATGAAAAAATGACTCGGCAAAGTATCGCACTTTATGCCTACGTATTCCCGCCTGGACCGAGAAATCAGAGTCAACGTAGTTCGCCTACCTACGGGAAAGGAGGGGAAGGTTGCTCGCTAGGATATCGCATCCTATGCCTACGTACTTCCACACAGCATGAAAGATCAGAGCAAACGTAGTTCGGGCTACGGACGACACAAGTCTGTCTTGGTTGGTTTTATTCCTTCTGAAAAAGGTTTCCTTGATTAACAGTCCCGGCGGACAAAAATGACGCTTTGATGAGTTCACCTTCTTTTACGGAGGAAGTGTCTTTTATTGTGTTTGAAATCTTTACGTGTTTTTCTGTTTGTTTTGAGAGAGAAGAGACAGAACTCTAACCTACGGTTGCGAAGGGAATCAAACTAACCTAATGTTATCATGCATGGGTTAAGACCTAGTGTCTATCATGCTCCTCTCTTGCGCAGAGAGAAACAGAGATCCTACGGGATAGGCAGAAACAGAAACAATAACAGATATATACAATAAAGCAGTAAAATGCATGGATGCAACATTACAAGCGAGGCAAGGGAGTCCCACTCAACCTTGAACCTAGAAAACAATAGGCAAAAGTGAACAGGCTTCACTTTCAACCCAGCAGGGTAAACAGCAAACAATACAGTCCAGAAAACCAATCAATACATCAGCAAATGAAATACAACAGCAAAAGAAACAGCATCAGCAGCTCTGAATCAACACCTGGCTTCAAGTAATCTCCAATCAGTTGCAGGCTTCAACAATCATCAATCTCCATCTCCATGACCTTCAGGCAAGGGCTTTGATCATCAGTCTTCCATCTGCAATGGCTTTTCTTCAAGCTCAGACCTCCAAGATGAGGGATCAGTCACAAGAGTGACTTGGGTGTTAAGCAATCAGCTGACTACCAAGGGTGGTGAACAGACTGCTTCTAACACAAGAGACATTTTCTCTCAAGAGTTCTATCTCTTAGGCACTATCACCAAGCCTTCCAAAGGAAGGGGGTGAGTGTCTTAGAGAGACTCTGAATCACAGAGAAGAATGGATGCAGACAAGGCAATCCATGTTTGAGAAACAAGCTTTCTAATCTAGAGCTCTGCCTAGCTCCTAAACCCTAATCTCCTCAGCATCTGCTAGCAAGAATCTCTTCTTCAACTCTGGAAGTTGATCTTCAATCTCTGGATCTTCAATGGCTTTCATCTCCTCAAGTCTTCAGCTCTCCCAAGTCCCCAGACAATCCCAATACCCAAGCAAGCAAGCAATAATCCCCAGAGGGCACACCACACCAGACAATCAGATATATACAGAGTACTAATAGCAGTAGGGGAATCCTAACTTTTCTCTAAGGGATCTAATAACTACCCATAGCCCCTATAGTCCCATAACTAAACTAGTCAAACCCTAAGTCCTAAGGGAAATGAATTGAACTTCCTAAGTCATCACCTAAAAACCCTAATTTGTTCATGTTGTTTAAGCCTACATTAAGTACCTAAAATTAATTCCTAAAAATGGGAACTAAATTGAATCTACAAGTTCAATGTCTAATCTAAACACCCTAAAAAGAATGAACAAAAAATATTAAAGCATCTAATAGAACAAAAATTAATAGAATCATGCATGAAATGAAACTATTTAAAATGACATTTATTTAGAAAATATGGAAAAAATATGAAATAAAAATAAAAATGCAATTTTATTTAATGAAAATTTTCTACACATTCTAATGAAAATGATGTAAAAAGAATGGATTAAAAATGATTTTTTATCTATTTATTATGAATTTTTAAAGTTGGTAAAAATTAAAGTGGAATTAAAAACAATTAAATCAATTAAAATGAGAGGGGGGGTTAGAATAGAAGACACGCTCAGTTAATAATTGGATGGGCCAGGCAGACGGGGGTGCGAACAGCAAGTTGGTTAAGGCCCAGAACTAGTCAGCAATAATAATAACAAAGAAGAGGAATCAGGGGGTGAGAAAAGTAGGAGTTTCACGTTCAGAATGGAATTGGGCTTGGCATTGGGGGGTGGGGATATAAAACTCACTCAGGCCGCCCGTTTCAATTAATGAAACGGTGCGTTTAGGGCACCAACGCTTCCCTCCAAAATCAGAATCAAACAAGAGCCACACGATTGCTCTATGAGTCAAGGGTCCAACATGAAATGAACGTTCCAGATTTCGTCTTCTCCAATGGATCATATGAGCTAGGGTTTCCACCATGAAACCTCATGCACGCACCAACTTCTACCAATCTGTTCTCACTCTACAATCCATGAAACGCCACGCTATAAACATGAAAATCACTCTAAATCTCTCCCTCTATACGTCTATGGTCTTTGTTTGCCTTGAAACTCAACCAATCAATAAACCCGATCGAGACAAATTCTGACTCCATGAAAATACACTGAGATGCATCACAACAATTCTCAACCAAACCTATACTAATCTACTCTATGCATAATGGTGATCATCCTGCGCTAACAACCTAAGATTATAATGCACTATGCTGCAAGTTCTACATCCTAACAGTTTTTACAACCTGCTAACAATCATCACCAAACCACTCCAAACTCAACCTAATTGCTCTACTAACATCCTACATCATATCTAAACTAACAAAACCATGCTAAACTAACTAAATCAAGCTGTGGCAGAGAAAATGCACCTGGTGTGAAATCTTGTGGATGATGATGATACTTGTGGATCTGAGGCTTTTGAGGCTTGGATCTTGATCTACAAACTCAATGCTCGATTCTGTATGCAACACCTGGATGATTCTTGACTTGAATTGTGCTATCCACTTGAAATTGCAATTTTGATGTTGATGATTATGGTGCTCGAAAATGGATTGATCACACCTTGTTCTTGGTTGAATTCTGATCTATGATGATGAATCAGTATGATGAAATTGATTTTGATGGTAATTGGTGAAGAATTTGAGGAATTGAAGTGAAAATGCAATGAGAGAATTTGGGAAATTCTTGGTGAAAAATGAGTCCAACCCTTGATCAATCTTCATTTCATGAATATATAGGGCTCACATGAACTTTCTAGAACCATCTTGCCACATTCCCTTGCATTCCACATTGGTTGATTTTGGCTATGTTTCTTAAAATGCAAGTAACCAAGGATAACTTTGAAATCTTACACTAAACTCAAAAAAGTGTTTGAACCATTGTTCTTAGAATGTCTTTTCCATTCAAAATCATATATTGGAAGTCTCCATTTGGACTTATAAATCTCCCAAACCATTTTTCACTTTGACTTTATTCAAATTATAAGCCATTTTAGTTCAAATTTGGACCAATCATGCAACTTCATGTTATGAGCTTTTCCAACAATTTGTGACCTTCTTTCTAGACTTAAAATCCCATTTGGAGCAAGTTTTATGTTGTAAGTTTTTCCATTTGAGGCCTCCTTGTATGAGTTTTGGACATAGGTTAAAATGACCTGTAATTCACAAATGCCCAAAATACCCTTTGCTTGCCAAGACCATAAGTTGAGTTCCACACATCATATGAAGGCATGCTATACCATTCTAGAAAGCTAAGACAATGAGGAACAATTCTTATGTTGACCAGAAATTCATTTGAAATCTCCTTGAGGGGTAAAACTAGCTTGGAAGTCAAGTCACTTTCACAGACAAAATTTCAGATACCTCAGATGACCTGTAACTTGCAAGGACCATAACTTGAGTTCTATAAATCTCCTTGATGTCTTCCACCACTCAAATTAAAGGTATTGAGATCCTCTACAAGTTTCATGTTGGCCAAGGATCCATTTGAAGCTTGCATTTTGACTTATCTTGCTTGGAAATTTGACCTAAACTAGGGGATTTTGCACAGAAACCCTAATTTAGAAACTCCTCTTCTCCTTGATTTCTCTTGAATTCTTCTTGGCATATCTCCATATCCTTCTTTATATGTCCAATGATGAACTCCACATCTCTCCACTAGACTTGAATGCCCCTTAAATCAGTCAATTGACCTAGGGTTGACCTAGGGTTGACCCAGATGAAACCCTAGTTGACTGCCTTCAGCTATAGCTCTTATGCTCTCATCAATGACTTGTCTCCTTCTTTAAATGACTTTCTAAGTCTCTCATAATGTCTAGATACTCTCCATGCCTTCAACTCACAGCTCACAACCCTCTTGTTGACCCTCAGATACCCTCAGCTAGGAGATGGACTCAAGGCTTGATCTGCTGAGCTCTTTGCTTCCAAATTCTTTCCTGATGACTTGAATAAGATTGAATTGGGATAATAAACCTCTTGATAGGCTTCTAGAGATGAGAATAATGATTGGTCCCCTGTTGTATGACTTGCTATGCTTATGCTATGCAGATGGTTAGTCTATGTACATGACTCTATATGCAAATGCTAATGATATTGAAACATAAACCCAAGGAATAAGGTTGGGCAAATTTTAGGGTGCAACAGCTGCCCCTATTCAAGCGGCTTGGACCCGATTGGGTGAAGAGCTCGGAGCCTTCAGACACTCGCGGTACGAGACGGTTGAATACTAGTGAAACCAGAAATTTGCCAACCGCAAAACTAAATTGCGCTCCTGCTTGAGGAACGACATTCATCAGCTGAATCTGACTGTTACGGTAACCCACTGATCTCGTGCGACTGTGCTGGGGATTGTCTTCATCATTCTGAAGAGGATTCTGTCATAACAGATTGCTTGCCTGTCCACGTTAGGATTCTGTCCGTCATCAATACGAAGAAATCTCAACTAGAACCTGTCCACGTTAGGACTCCACTTGCTGTTAACCCAGAAAAATCTCGGTAACTCCGCTGGGGATAATTCGTCTGCATTTCCATAAACTGAATCGTCCACGTTAGGAATAACATCTGTCCACGTTAGGAATAACATCTGTCCACGTTAGGAATAACATCGTCCACGTTAGGAGTAACATCGTCCACGTTAGGAGTAACATCTGTCCACGTTAGGAATCATCTCTTCTGTATCTGTCCACGTCAGGACTAACCCTTTCATCTTTCCACGTTAGAAAGCAATCTTCCTTCTGCATAAGGAGAACTATATCAATCTGTCCACATAAGGACTCCAATACCACGTGACATGTCCGCGTCAGGACTCCAATCTTTCCACGTACGGAATTCAACTTTGGTTCTGAACCTATCCACGTCAGGACTCAACTTTCAACGTAAGGGGTACATCATTCTTCCACGTTAGGAATCAACTTTTCTTGAATCTGTCCACGTAAGGACCCCGACTTGTCCACTTAAGGAATAAATCTTCTTCTTCCACGTTAGGGATATCTTCTTTGATCTGTCCGCGTCAGGACTAAACTCTTCCACGTCAGGAATAATCCATTTCTTTCCACGTCAGGAATCAACCTTGATACGCCCGCGTGAGGACTCAATCTTTCCACGTAAGGAATAAACTCGTCTTTCCACGTAAGGAAACCATTTTTCTTCCACGCAAGGGATGCTCTTGATACGTCCACGTAAGGACTCTGATCTTTCCACGTAAGGAATACCAACTTCTTTCCGATTTGTCCGCGTCAGGACTCATTTTTCCACGTAAGGAATGCCATCTTAAGCTGTCCACGTAAGGACTCCACTCTTTCCACGTCAGGAATGCTGTCATTTCCACGTAAGGAATCCTCTTCTGATATGTCCGCGTAAGGACTACATCGTCCACGTTAGGACCCACTTCTCCACGTTAGGAATAATAATTTCTTTGATTTGTCCACGTAAGGACACTGACCTCGTCTTGATCTGTCCATGTTAGGACTCAGGCGTCTTCGACCCGCTGAGGAAATAAGACTTGTCCACGTAAGGACTCACATCCTTGTCTGATCTGTCCGCGTCAGGACACCAACACAAAGAGTAATCACTTTTGTCAACGTCATGACCTCCCATTCCACTAATTTCGAGAAACTGAATCTGCCCACGATAGGACTAACACACCCCACCAGTCCGGGGAAATAAACCTGTCCACGTTAGGACGCCCACTTCTGAAGAAATCCCGTCAATATAGGAATAAATTGTCCGTGTCAGGACTTAGTTCTCCACTGATCCTCACCCACAAACTTCTTAGCACTGACGTGACAGCGACTTTGAGGCGGACTCTACTGGGGATGTCTGGAAACCAAACTATCGGACGCCTGCTCTGATAACCGGCGGTGGCCTCTGCAATTATGATTCATGGAACCCTTTGATGACAAATAACTCTGCCTGGGAATAAAGAGAAACTTATCCTGGTAACTTTGTGGGGAATACAGCCGAAACTGACATTATCATTGAATATCTCATGCCGAGATCTTGAAAGTTTGGTAATTCATTTGAGCAAGAATTCTCCCCTCCTGAACTGCTAGAGTACAGAAACTGCTTCAGCAAAATAAATGCTGGTAGGATAATGCCGACTCCGCCGGGGATAGCCAGATGCTGCAGAATTATTCCAACAAAATAAATGCTAGAAGGGTGACGACAACCCTGCTGGGAAATTGGGAACTCAAACCCCACACCCTATTGAGGTAACCCCCTGCTGGGGAATAGCAGATGTGCATAGTACGATCGGACTTTCTGCTGGAACGTGAACTGATATCACCAGTATCTCTGACAAAATAAATGACAGGACCCACCATCAACTCTGCTTTGGCGAGTCTTGATCTTCGAGTTCCACTGGAAGGAATGAAAACACTTGCAAAGAGAATTCCGCTGGGGATGGGATGATTCTCTTGGGGAAAGTTAACTGACTCCCTTGGGGGGAGAGTGCATGACCCTGCGGGGACTAAGTCTTTCGTTATCGCAATCTTTTGATCATCTTCCTCGTATGGTTATGAAACCTGCAACAACACAAACAAGACACGACAAGCCTATGCAATCAAATCAATTCAGGTTAGTGACGTTACTTTCAGTTAATTCAAAGCTTTAACAATTGTTGGCAAGGGCCAGCGACGTTATACTCATGCTAGCTTCACTAAACTTAGGCGTTTTATCATGCACAAAACAGTAAAGAACAGTGTCAAATACTGAATAACGTGTTTTATTGATCGGGCCCCTGAATGGGCGGAGTTTTATACATGGGATGTAACTCCTGAAAAGAGGAAGCTACGCAAAGCAAGTACATAAGTATGCAAGTATGCACAAGAAGCATAAATATTTTGACAAATTAAATTCCGTACACATGTCGGCAACGGGATGCAGATGAACACCACGAACTGATCCTCCCATGACTCATCCGACTCTAATGCTTTCCCGGTATCCCCACTTCTGAGGAGATTGTATCCGATAACTGGCTCCTCAAATATATTCTCCCGCGTTGATGCTCATTGAATTCGGACCGCAGTCATTTGCTTTTCAAATCCCTAACTTTTGCGTGAACCGCCCTTTACGGGTTTTCAGTTCACCGGGATACCCTTTTTTGCCGAAGCCGCCCAGTGTAGGTTTTCAACTTCGCGGGTGTACATTTTTTTCAATTTTATCCCTAACTTTTGCCCGAACCTTTCATTCTGTTTTTGGTTCGCCAGGATGCCCCATTTTTGCCTGGACTCTCTTTTTCTGTCCAGCGGGTCTATTTTAAGCAAAGTATTTTTTAACTGCGTCCGAATTCACAGGTGACGCAAAGTCTTCTCCGTCCATGGTGGACAACAACAACGCTCCTCCTGAAAAGACCTTTCTGACAACGTATGGCCCTTCGTAGTTGGGGGTCCACTTGCCCCTGTGATCTGCTTGCGGCGGGAGAATCCTTTTCAGCACAAGGTCGCCCGTCTGAAAGCTTCGCGGAAGTATCTTCTTGTCGTACGCTTTCTTCATTCGGCTCTGGTACAAATGACCATATGCTAGAGAAGCTAGCCTCTTCTCGTCCATCAAACTCAGTTGGTTCAATCTGTTTTTTACCCATTCTGCCTCGTCTAGCTGAACGTCTCGCAATACCCTCAGAGAAGGGATCTCAACCTCCAATGGTAATACCGCTTCCATTCCGTATACCAACGAGAACGGAGTTGCCCCGGTTGATGTGCGTACCGTCGTACGATAACCGTGCAAAGCGAAAGGTAGCATCTCGTGCCAATCCTTATAGGTCACCACCATTTTCTGAACAATTTTCTTGATATTCTTATTGGCCGCCTCAACAGCGCCATTCATTTTGGGTCGGTAAGGGGAGGAGTTGTGATGTTCGATCTTGAAATTCTGACAGAGCTCCTTCATCATTTTGTTGTTCAGGTTAGAACCGTTATCCGTGATTATCCGCTCGGGGATCCCATATCGGCAAATGATATCTCTCTTGATGAATCTGGCCACCACTTGCTTCGTTACATTTGCGTAAGACGCCGCTTCCACCCACTTGGTGAAATAATCGATTGCTACTAGGATGAACCGATGCCCGTTAGAAGCCGTCGGCTCGATCTTTCCAATCATATCGATTCCCCACATCGAGAATGGCCATGGAGAGGACATTACATTTAAAGGACTCGGAGGCACGTGTATCTTGTCGGCATAAATTTGGCACTTGTGGCACTTCCTTGCGAACTTGAAACAATCAGTTTCCATCGTCAACCAAAAGTAACCTGCCCTCAGCAGCTTTCTCGTCATAGCATGTCCACCAGCATGCGTACCAAAGGTACCTTCGTGAATTTCCTCCATGAGAAGCTTTGCCTCTTTCTCGTCTACACAACGCAACAACACCAAATCGTGGTTTCTTCTGTACAAGACGCCATCCGGATTCAAGTAGAAATTACCCGCTAATCTCCTGAGAGTCTTCTGATCTTGACTGGATGCCCCAGCCGGATACTCTTTATTCTTCAGGAAATTAAGGATATCGAAATACCACGGTTTGTCATCAGATGCTTCATCAATAGCAAATACATAAGCTGGCCTGTCCAACCGAGAGATAGTGATTTGGGGAGCTTCGTTCCAGAAGTTGACCTTGTACATGGAAGACAAAGTGGCAAGGGCGTCAGCCATTTGATTTTCTGCCCGCGGTACGTGATGCAATTCAACTTTGTCAAAGAAAGGCAACAATCTCCTTGCATAATTCATGTAATGTATCAAATTAGGCTGCCGTGTCTCCCATTCCCCTTTGATTTGATTCACCACCAGAGCTGAGTCTCCGTATACGTCTAGATGTTTGATTCGCAAATCAATGGCTTCTTCAAGCCCCATTATACAAGCTTCGTATTCGGCCTCATTGTTGGTAACGGCAAAGGTCAATCGAGCAGTAAACGGGATGTGCGACCCGTGTGGCGTGGTGATGATTGCCCCTATTCCGCTACCGTAAGCATTCACGGCTCCGTCAAATATCATCTTCCATTTGGACCCCAACTCTGGTCCCTCGTCTGGCAACGGCTCTTCACAATCCTTCATCTTTAGGTACATGATATCCTCGTCAGGAAAATCAAACCTCATCGATTGGTACTCTTCAATAGGCTGCTCCGCCAGATACTCAGACATCACACTCCCCTTTATAGCCTTTTGCGAGACGTATTGAATATCGTATTCAGTCAAGACCATCTGCCAACGGGCAATTCTACCTGACAACGCCTGCTTTTCGAATACATATTTGATAGGATCCATCTTCGAGATGAGCATGGTTGTATGATTCAGCATGTACTGCCTCAAACGCTTGGCGGCCCAGGCTAGCGCGCAACAAGTTTTCTCCAGCATTGAGTATCGAGATTCACAGTCTGTAAATTTCTTACTCAGGTAATAGATCGCATGCTCTTTTCTCCCTGTCTCGTCGTGTTGACCGAGAACACAACCCATGCTTCCCTCAAGAACCGTCAAATACATTATCAAGGGTCTACCTGCCACTGGGGGTATCAAAATAGGAGGCTCCTGCAGATACTTCTTTATTTTATCGAACGCCTTTTGACAATTTTCGTTCCACGTCACAGCTTGATCTTTCTTCAACAGCTTGAATAATGGTTCGCACGTGGCTGTTAGGTGAGATATGAACCGGGCAATGTAATTCAATCTCCCTAAAAACCCGCGCACCTCTTTCTCTGTTTTAGGCGTCGGCATTTCTTGAATCGCTCTTATTTTAGCAGGATCGACCTCTATTCCTCTTTCGCTTACGATAAACCCCAGCAGTTTACCCGATCTCACCCCGAAGGTGCATTTGTTAGGGTTCAGCCTCAGCCTGAACTTCCTAAGTCTTTTAAACAACTTCAACAGATTCACCAGATGCTCTTCCTCCGTCTGGGATTTAGCAATCATATCGTCAACATAAACTTCGATCTCTTTATGCATCATGTCATGGAAAAGAGTCGTCATCGCACGCTGATATGTTGCCCCAACATTTTTCAAGCCAAAGGGCATCACTTTGTAGCAAAATGTTTCCCACGGCGTTATAAAAGTAGTCTTCTCCATATCCTCTGGCGCCATTTTAATTTGATTATAGCCTGAAAAGCCATCCATGAAGGAAAATACAGAGTATTGAGCAGTATCATCAACTAACACATCAATGTGAGGAAGTGGAAAATCGTCTTTTGGGCTTGCTTTATTCAAATCTCGATAATCCACGCACATCCGAACCTTGCCATCTTTCTTTGGCACTGGTACGATGTTGGCAACCCATGAAGGATACTTCGTCACAGCCAGGAAACCAGCGTCCCACTGTTTCTGCACCTCCTCTTTGATCTTCATTGCCATATCTGGTCGAGTTCTGCGAAGTTTTTGTTTGACCGGCGGGCAATCTTCCTTCAGTGGCAGACGATGCACGACCATATCTGTATCGAGCCCCGACATATCTTCATATGACCAAGCGAATACATCATTATACTCTCGGAGCATTTCAACCAATCTTCGCTTGATATCACTCTGCAGTGCGGCTCCGATACGAATATTCTTCTCAACCCCTTCCGACCCCAATTTGATAATTTCGATGACCTCATCATGAGGCAGAATGGCTCTTTCCTCTTGCTTCACTAACCAAGACAGTTCTTCAGGAACGTCGCTATCTTCGACAACCTCTTCTTCGGTCTGGAATACCGGGTGATCGAAGTCGGGACGAGTCATAGGTGATTCAAGGATGTCATCTGAAAATGTTATCCTGCAAAAGGAATGGTTAAGTGCTTCAAAATGCGTATAAAGCGAATAACCATATTGCCATTTTATTGAAAAATACAAAACAGGAAAGACAGGGATTACGGTATTTGCACATGAAAAAACGCCATTTATTTAATGATTAACACGCAATGTTTATAACAACACAGCCCTAAGCAAATCCTGATGCCCCGGGCAAGGCATCAGATTATTCAACAATTAATAAAGCAAAGCATTACTGTTTAAAAGTCACAGGAACAAGCTCCTGAATAGACCAGTTGCACAGTCCTTGTCCTGGCGTGCTTGGCTGAATCCAGGCATCCATATCACAGTCGCTGTCACCTTCATCGGACTCTGAAGCAGCATTGACAGTTTCATGACATACTCCACTGGCAGAGATGGTGATTGACTTTCTGAAACGGGGGGCCCCCACGGAAGGAGTTGATGACGACGGTCGGTACCCCAGCCCGAACCGGTCCATTTTCACAGGAATGTCCAGCACTTTGCCCCAGCCCTTGGCTTCTCCTGCTTCTACTAGAGCTTGAGCTTCCTTATACGATGAGACAGCTATCTCTGGCACTTTGCTCGGCCCGGGACCCTTGTCCTTGATGCGCAAACCTTCGAATGCCTGGCAGGGCGTCTCGTGGATCTCCCCGTCGACTTCCACGTATTTAAACGAGGATAGATGGCTGACCAGGATGTCTTCTTCTCCGCACACGGTGACTACACTGTCTCCGACCATATACTTTAACTTCTGATGCAGGGTAGACGTGACGGCCCCTGCCCCATGAATCCAGGGTCTTCCAAGCAAGCAGCTGTACGCAGGCTGTATATCCATGATATAAAACTCAGTTGCAAACACTTCCGGCCCCACTTGCAGAGGCAAAGTAATCGATCCGAAGACTGTTCTCCGCGTGCCGTCAAACGCTCTGACTACCAAGTCACTGGGTGTGCACAAAATTCCTCGAACATCCAGCTTCATCATCGCCTTCTTGGGCAGCACATTCAAAGATGATCCGGTGTCAACCAAAACGTGCGACATTACTGACCCTCTACACTCAACAGATACGTGTAATGCCATATTATGATCTCTCCCTTTCGGAGTCAAGTCAAAATCGGTAAAGCCCAAGCTGTGACCTGCATTCACATGTGCCAATACTCCTTCTAGCTGATTTACGGAGACATCCTGGGGTACAAAAGAAGTGTCCAGGACTTTCAGCAAAGCATTCCTGTGGGCTTCCGAACATAAGAGCAATGACAAGATAGATATTTTGGACGGTGTCTGCTGCAGATGCTCCACAATCTTATAATCACTTTTTCGAATTAAGCGCATGAACTCTTCTACATCCTTCGATGCCGCTTCTTTTTCACTTGCTTGCGCTGGGACATTCTCAACCGCTTTCCCTTTTCCTTTCGCTAGTCTTTCAGCCTCCACTTTAGGAGATGTAAAGATCCTGCCACTCCTCGTCATGCCTCCTGAACCAACAACATTATCCACAATCTCCACTGGCTGTTTGTTAACATCAATCTTTATCCCATCACAATACACCTCTAGCCCATATGACCATGGGACTGCTTTCGTGTTCTCGTATGGGATCGGCCCGACCTTAATTATGGTGATAGGTGGTCGCTGAGCTGGTGCTGCAATAGTGATCGTCTTCCGAGGAATCGTTACCGTGGCCACATCACTCCGATTATCCACTACTGCCCCTGCAGGCTCGTCAGTTGCCGCTCGATCAAACTGCAATATGCCCTCATCAATTAAAGCCTGAATGCCTTTCTTCAAATCCTCACACCCCCCAGGTAGGGTCCAACAGTCTAAGCAGTACTCGTTACATCCTGGGTAAACACCTCCTTGTAACAGTCGGCTCTTTATCTCGCTCAGCGGCGTCTTTAAATCTTCAACATTCATAATAAGATTCAGACCTTCCTCAGTCAGAACGGCGTTTGCCCCATGATTGGGCATGGGTTTCTGGACTATATTCGGACCTGCCGTTCCGAAATTGATAGTCTTGTTGTCTAAGAGATCCTGCACAACGTGCTTAAAAGCATGGCAACCTTCTATATCGTGACCCGGAGCCCCAGAATGAAACTCACAGTGCCTGCTTGCATCATAGCCAAACGGGGGAGCTCCCGTTATTGGTGCCCGAGTTCTTTTCTCTACCAGATTCAATCCCAACAATGTCTGCAACAAATCAGCATAGGTAGAGGGAGGCTTCTCAAACACTCTTCTCGGCTTACTACCCTGGAATCTTCGCTGAGCCTGCGGTGCCCCCTGCTGAGGCTGCTGCTGCTGTGGCATTGGTTGCTGCTGAACCGGTTGTTGTTGCTGGAGTGGTTGTTGTTGATATGGGATAGTAACACTCGACACCTGCTGCGGCTGACGATATTGACCTCGTCCCCTGCCTCGGCCTCGGCCTCGGCCTCCAAATACTGCGCTAGCTTCGCCCTGACGGCGCCCACCATAAGCTTTCCTGTTACTGCCAGATGCAGCTGATTCCTCGACTTGGAACTTTCCTTGCTTAATATTACGTTCAATCTTTTCTCCCATTAGAATTAGGTCTGAAAAACTGGCCAGAGACGTATGAAACAGCATATCATGAAACAGCCCTGTGAATGTGCCGACAAACATGTCATTCATTTCCTTATCTTCCACAGGAGGACGGACCCTGGCAGCCATATCGCGCCACCTTTGCGCGTACTCTTTAAAACTCTCCCCTTCCTTCTGCGAAAGCCCGGCCAACTGGACCCGATTGGGTGCCAAATCGCTGTTATATTTGTAATGGGCTACGAATGCCTCTGCCAATTGCTTCCACGTCTTGATATCAGTTGGCTCCAACCCCATGTACCACTCTAGGGAAGGGCCCGATAGACTATCCTGAAAGAAATGCATTAGCATTCTTTCATCAGTGGAGTATGCAGACATCTTTCTGTAATAAGCTCGTACATGCACTTTCGGACATGTGTCTCCTTTATACTTATCAAACGCAGGAGCCTTGAATTTAATTGGCACCCTCAAGCCAGGTACCAAACCCATAGTTGCCATGTCCAAGCCCACAGCACTTTGATTTAAGACTCCCTTCATCTGCTCTTCCAGCATTCTAATCTTTTGGGAATCATCCATCGGCCCTTCAAAACCTCCTCCGGAGAAGGCGTCTTCCTGCTGATCTTCTTGCCACAGACCGTTTCCAGCCCCGTACCCATCATATCCATTATTACGTCCAGCTCTGATCTGATTCATCCCCGGACCTCGGCCTCTGTTGCCGTACCCTTGAACACCTCCAGTAGGACCACAAGCCATAAATCCAGTACCGTTTCCGTTTCCAAAGCCTCCGTAACCCTGATTGACCCTACCATAACCATCTTGCCCAAAGCCTTGAGCATTAAAGCCATACTTGCCAGTGTTATCGAATCCCTGATCGTTGAATCCGAACCCCAGTTTTGACAAAGCCGTTGCCTCCTAGATTATCTCCCAGATTGACATCACCCAGCCCAGCATTATGGACAGCAGTTTCATTCCCCCCTCCGACGTTACCGTTCACAGCAGCGGTAGCGTTGTTGACATTAGCAGTAGGTATATTGACTACGGGCGGAGCCACTGGCGTGGGAGTGCCGTCTCCATGAGCAGTATCAACCCGGACAGACTGATGATCTTCATTACCATGACCAGCGTTTCGAGCCAACAGAGGCTGGACCATGGCCTGCAAATTCTCCTGCCCTTTTGCTATAGCTTCCATGGTCTGCATGAAGAGGGCGAGCTTCTCGCGCACATCCTGCATCTCGTTCTGCATTTGGTCCATGATTTTTCGACAATTGGAGCGGGTAGAATAGCGGTGCGGATGTTGATCTGCAATCCTGGTAAGTACCTGATGCAAAGCAGGAGATAAGACACCATCCAAAGATTACCTGTAATGCAATATGAATATGAATGCAATGCAATGTGTCTGTGCATTAGGGAAGTTCATTCCCCCAGTTCTAGTGCGAAGGTGCCGGTGCAGTGACAGTGCTGACAATAGGAATATCGGAGCTGGATCATAGAAAGTCTCATATATTGCAGGGAGAACCAATAAGCCCAGGGTACAATATCACTGAGAGTACAAAGAAGGCATGACCTCAACCAACAATCCTGGTGATGATCAGCACTATGCAAGTAAAGCGTACAAGTTACTACATGAAATGATCAAATCCTCCCAAAAGTCTGATACTCCTCTATCAACTTCTTGGTCTCCGGATGGCTTGGTCGATCAAGCAGCCCTTCGACAAGCTGGTTTCTCCTATTAAGGACACGGCGTACGTCTTCAGCAGTTTCTTCCCATGTTGCTTCTCCGAAGCAGTCTTCTAACTTTCGCTTCTGAGACACTGCTTCGTCTCTGGATTTGATTGCCTTGTTCAGTGCATGCTGGACACTATACCGGGTCATCACTTCTTCCTCACACTTCTTGATGCTAGACTTCAACTTCTCTTCGAGGTCGGAAATTTGCTGCTTTAGCTTATCTTCCCTCTTCTTGTTGTTGGTGAGTGTAGCATTCCAAGTCTTATTGCAAGAGGATATCTCTCGGTGTGCTGCGTCGAGCGCCTTCTTTTTGGCTTCCAGCATGTCATGGGAACTTCTGAACTCTTGCCCCAGACGTTCGCGCTTTTTCTTTTCCTCAGTCAACTCGGCCCCTAACCTGTTTAACAGCTCGATCTGTTGTTGGAAAGCATATACATCCTTGTTTTTCTCACTGCGTACTTGAGCTAGCTCTTGCTCTAACCCTTCATTGATCTTCATCAAGGCTTCTTTTTCCTTCACAACTTGCTCGTAGGCCTCCCTAGAAACAGTAGTCGGCTCTGCTACCCGGAACGGGAACAAGAATTGGTGCATCTGGAAACGGCATCCTCAACTGACTAGCCCTCTCCTGAATCCAAACTCTATAAGGTGCATAGGCCTGACAGTCGTTCTTTCCTAACAATGGTTTCCCTTTGCGGTTAATACGCGCCCAGGCATGCTGCAGCTTGGCTAGTAACTCCCCCTTCAAATCCCCTGTGAAGTACAGAGATTCCTGTACTTCTTCCTCCTGAGGTGGATTCTTCAGTGCATATCCGAACTGGCGAATGAATAGAGAAGGGTTGTAATTGATACACCCTTTTCTTCCTATCAGCGACACATTAGGGTACCCAGAACAACTGAAGACGAGCTCGGATCCCAACAGGTCTCGATCAAACCACTCCATATCTTCCGACGATAGCCTCATCAGGCGCTCTGGCCAACCAACTGGAACTGTAGTCTCTGCAGCAGATCTTCTCTTAGGAAGGTGACTCTCAAACCACCTACTCAACAAGGGTACACACAGATGAACATTCTTCCCTCTTCCCTTCTCATTCTTGTAATGCAGTGAGTGGTAGAGATCTCCGAGTAAGGTAGGTACAGGATTACCAGCGGCAAACAAGTAGAAAGCATCAAAGTCCACAAAATCCGGTATATTGGGGAACAATACTATGCCATAAATGCACAAAGCCAACACGGCATTGAAAGCAATCCAGCACCCGCTCTTGGCATACTCTTGGGCTTTACCAACTAAGAATTGGAGTGAGAAGCCTGGAACTCCACGGGAGACAGTAGTCACAAGTTCAGAAACATCAATATGCAAGGCTTTTGCCAAATCCTCCGGCTTGGGCTTGGCGTCATAATGAATGAATGGAACCTGGTTCTGCACGGGCAGCTCAACATACTCAGCGTATTCCTCCAGGGTTGGTCCCATAATAAAGTCAGAGAACGTAAAGCACCTCAAAGCAGGGTCGTAGAATTGCATCAGAGCATACAGCCCATCTAACTCTACCTCTGTAGGTTTGCACACCAATCTCAATAATCTACCATAGCTCATCCGGAAGCTCCTACGAACACCCTCATCAGCAAGAGAGATCAACCCCAGTAAAGGAACAATATCAGGAGTAGGCAATTTGTAAGCAACCATTCTCCTTAAGCTAGTCATGATCAAACACTCAGAAGTCTGGGCACTAGAACTAGGGAAATGCAAATGCACCTGCAGCACAGACACACGTTAGTGAAATGCAAATGGTAATGGATATGCAGGCAATGCAATGCAAGTAACATGCAACAGGGACCAAAGCTGTAGCTGAGTAGCCTGAACCCAATCAAGAAAGGTCTCAGATAGACCATCCAGAAGTCATCAAACCCTGGTCTCAGATAGACCTAAAATAAAACTCCAACACTGGTCTCTGACAGACCTCAAACCATAACTCCAACTGGTCTCTGATAGACCTCAAATCACATCTCTAATTGGTCTCTGACAGACCTCAGAACTCTCCAACTGGTCTCTGACAGACCTCAAAACACATCTCCAAATGGTCTCTGACAGACCTCATAACTCTCCATAAATAACCAGGATCTCTGATCAAGAAATAACCGGTAGTCTGAAGGTCTAGTTACCTGCATAACCCCAAACCCTCTCACAGGTGGGTGGCCCTATAACTGGCACAAGGTACGGCATCCTATGCGGTCGTCGGCGTCACAGACTTTCAGGGTTGATGATACGATTCCCAGAAGGAGTGGCATCATCAATTCCTGAAGAGGCCTCACTTAGCCAACTTCCAAATGATCGGTCCCCAGAGTCGACAATCCAACTAACCAGCAACCCACGCCAACCAAAGGAAGGGGCAGGAGGCCAACCAGAGGAACCTCGTCTGAGTGTAGATTTCATGGGACACCAAAGCAAGCAAAGCAAGCGGGCGCCCACTAATTTCTACTCTAATTCTAGGTGCACTCAAGCCCAGGTCCGGCTTATCTCTCAATATCAGAACACCCGTCACACCCCAAGATACAACAATAATAATCAATATATAAAGCTGAAAATACAAGGTTAGAAATATAAAATAACTCCATGCAAAATCCTCGACGGGAAAACAAGCGCTAGGATTGACTCTCTTAAGGGACGTTGGATCCCAAATGCATAAGAACTATCGCAGTCCTTAGCAGCCAGGGGACGTTGGATCCCCAGCAGAGTCGCCAGCTGTCGCTACTGCGAAAATCGGCGCCGGCTGAACAGAAGAGTCGCCACCGTGCGTTATTTATCCCACGGGAGGGAAAGGAAACGCTCAGAGTAAACCTCGCACAACACGGGAAAGGTATGGTCGTCGCAACCAAAACCTGGATTCGGGAGTCGGTTACGCAAGGGGAAGGTATTAGCACCCCTCACGTCCGTCGTACTCGACGGGATCCACGCTTGTTTTCGGGTATGGATTGTTATTCTATCTAAACTATAGGTCAAGGGTGAAAAAGAAAATAAAATGAAAAAATGACTCGGCAAAGTATCGCACTTTATGCCTACGTATTCCCGCCTGGACCGAGAAATCAGAGTCAACGTAGTTCGCCTACCTACGGGAAAGGAGGGGAAGGTTGCTCGCTAGGATATCGCATCCTATGCCTACGTACTTCCACACAGCATGAAAGATCAGAGCAAACGTAGTTCGGGCTACGGACGACACAAGTCTGTCTTGGTTGGTTTTATTCCTTCTGAAAAAGGTTTCCTTGATTAACAGTCCCGGCGGACAAAAATGACGCTTTGATGAGTTCACCTTCTTTTACGGAGGAAGTGTCTTTTATTGTGTTTGAAATCTTTACGTGTTTTTCTGTTTGTTTTGAGAGAGAAGAGACAGAACTCTAACCTACGGTTGCGAAGGGAATCAAACTAACCTAATGTTATCATGCATGGGTTAAGACCTAGTGTCTATCATGCTCCTCTCTTGCGCAGAGAGAAACAGAGACCCTACGGGATAGGCAGAAACAGAAACAATAACAGATATATACAATAAAGCAGTAAAATGCATGGATGCAACATTACAAGCGAGGCAAGGGAGTCCCACTCAACCTTGAACCTAGAAAACAATAGGCAAAAGTGAACAGGCTTCACTTTCAACCCAGCAGGGTAAACAGCAAACAATACAGTCCAGAAAACCAATCAATACATCAGCAAATGAAATACAACAGCAAAAGAAACAGCATCAGCAGCTCTGAATCAACACCTGGCTTCAAGTAATCTCCAATCAGTTGCAGGCTTCAACAATCATCAATCTCCATCTCCATGACCTTCAGGCAAGGGCTTTGATCATCAGTCTTCCATCTGCAATGGCTTTTCTTCAAGCTCAGACCTCCAAGATGAGGGATCAGTCACAAGAGTGACTTGGGTGTTAAGCAATCAGCTGACTACCAAGGGTGGTGAACAGACTGCTTCTAACACAAGAGACATTTTCTCTCAAGAGTTCTATCTCTTAGGCACTATCACCAAGCCTTCCAAAGGAAGGGGGTGAGTGTCTTAGAGAGACTCTGAATCACAGAGAAGAATGGATGCAGACAAGGCAATCCATGTTTGAGAAACAAGCTTTCTAATCTAGAGCTCTGCCTAGCTCCTAAACCCTAATCTCCTCAGCATCTGCTAGCAAGAATCTCTTCTTCAACTCTGGAAGTTGATCTTCAATCTCTGGATCTTCAATGGCTTTCATCTCCTCAAGTCTTCAGCTCTCCCAAGTCCCCAGACAATCCCAATACCCAAGCAAGCAAGCAATAATCCCCAGAGGGCACACCACACCAGACAATCAGATATATACAGAGTACTAATAGCAGTAGGGAAATCCTAACTTTTCTCTAAGGGATCTAATAACTACCCATAGCCCCTATAGTCCCATAACTAAACTAGTCAAACCCTAAGTCCTAAGGGAAATGAATTGAACTTCCTAAGTCATCACCTAAAAACCCTAATTTGTTCATGTTGTTTAAGCCTACATTAAGTACCTAAAATTAATTCCTAAAAATGGGAACTAAATTGAATCTACAAGTTCAATGTCTAATCTAAACACCCTAAAAAGAATGAACAAAAAATATTAAAGCATCTAATAGAACAAAAATTAATAGAATCATGCATGAAATGAAACTATTTAAAATGACATTTATTTAGAAAATATGGAAAAAATATGAAATAAAAATAAAAATGCAATTTTATTTAATGAAAATTTTCTACACATTCTAATGAAAATGATGTAAAAAGAATGGATTAAAAATGATTTTTTATCTATTTATTATGAATTTTTAAAGTTGGTAAAAATTAAAGTGGAATTAAAAACAATTAAATCAATTAAAATGAGAGGGGGGGTTAGAATAGAAGACACGCTCAGTTAATAATTGGATGGGCCAGGCAGACGGGGGTGCGAACAGCAAGTTGGTTAAGGCCCAGAACTAGTCAGCAATAATAATAACAAAGAAGAGGAATCAGGGGGTGAGAAAAGTAGGAGTTTCACGTTCAGAATGGAATTGGGCTTGGCATTGGGGGGTGGGGATATAAAACTCACTCAGGCCCGCCCGTTTCAATTAATGAAACGGTGCGTTTAGGGCACCAACGCTTCCCTCCAAAATCAGAATCAAACAAGAGCCACACGATTGCTCTATGAGTCAAGGGTCCAACATGAAATGAACGTTCCAGATTTCGTCTTCTCCAATGGATCATATGAGCTAGGGTTTCCACCATGAAACCTCATGCACGCACCAACTTCTACCAATCTGTTCTCACTCTACAATCCATGAAACGCCACGCTATAAACATGAAAATCACTCTAAATCTCTCCCTCTATACGTCTATGGTCTTTGTTTGCCTTGAAACTCAACCAATCAATAAACCCGATCGAGACAAATTCTGACTCCATGAAAATACACTGAGATGCATCACAACAATTCTCAACCAAACCTATACTAATCTACTCTATGCATAATGGTGATCATCCTGCGCTAACAACCTAAGATTATAATGCACTATGCTGCAAGTTCTACATCCTAACAGTTTTTACAACCTGCTAACAATCATCACCAAACCACTCCAAACTCAACCTAATTGCTCTACTAACATCCTACATCATATCTAAACTAACAAAACCATGCTAAACTAACTAAATCAAGCTGTGGCAGAGAAAATGCACCTGGTGTGAAATCTTGTGGATGATGATGATACTTGTGGATCTGAGGCTTTTGAGGCTTGGATCTTGATCTACAAACTCAATGCTCGATTCTGTATGCAACACCTGGATGATTCTTGACTTGAATTGTGCTATCCACTTGAAATTGCAATTTTGATGTTGATGATTATGGTGCTCGAAAATGGATTGATCACACCTTGTTCTTGGTTGAATTCTGATCTATGATGATGAATCAGTATGATGAAATTGATTTTGATGGTAATTGGTGAAGAATTTGAGGAATTGAAGTGAAAATGCAATGAGAGAATTTGGGAAATTCTTGGTGAAAAATGAGTCCAACCCTTGATCAATCTTCATTTCATGAATATATAGGGCTCACATGAACTTTCTAGAACCATCTTGCCACATTCCCTTGCATTCCACATTGGTTGATTTTGGCTATGTTTCTTAAAATGCAAGTAACCAAGGATAACTTTGAAATCTTACACTAAACTCAAAAAAGTGTTTGAACCATTGTTCTTAGAATGTCTTTTCCATTCAAAATCATATATTGGAAGTCTCCATTTGGACTTATAAATCTCCCAAACCATTTTTCACTTTGACTTTATTCAAATTATAAGCCATTTTAGTTCAAATTTGGACCAATCATGCAACTTCATGTTATGAGCTTTTCCAACAATTTGTGACCTTCTTTCTAGACTTAAAATCCCATTTGGAGCAAGTTTTATGTTGTAAGTTTTTCCATTTGAGGCCTCCTTGTATGAGTTTTGGACATAGGTTAAAATGACCTGTAATTCACAAATGCCCAAAATACCCTTTGCTTGCCAAGACCATAAGTTGAGTTCCACACATCATATGAAGGCATGCTATACCATTCTAGAAAGCTAAGACAATGAGGAACAATTCTTATGTTGACCAGAAATTCATTTGAAATCTCCTTGAGGGGTAAAACTAGCTTGGAAGTCAAGTCACTTTCACAGACAAAATTTCAGATACCTCAGATGACCTGTAACTTGCAAGGACCATAACTTGAGTTCTATAAATCTCCTTGATGTCTTCCACCACTCAAATTAAAGGTATTGAGATCCTCTACAAGTTTCATGTTGGCCAAGGATCCATTTGAAGCTTGCATTTTGACTTATCTTGCTTGGAAATTTGACCTAAACTAGGGGATTTTGCACAGAAACCCTAATTTAGAAACTCCTCTTCTCCTTGATTTCTCTTGAATTCTTCTTGGCATATCTCCATATCCTTCTTTATATGTCCAATGATGAACTCCACATCTCTCCACTAGACTTGAATGCCCCTTAAATCAGTCAATTGACCTAGGGTTGACCTAGGGTTGACCCAGATGAAACCCTAGTTGACTGCCTTCAGCTATAGCTCTTATGCTCTCATCAATGACTTGTCTCCTTCTTTAAATGACTTTCTAAGTCTCTCATAATGTCTAGATACTCTCCATGCCTTCAACTCACAGCTCACAACCCTCTTGTTGACCCTCAGATACCCTCAGCTAGGAGATGGACTCAAGGCTTGATCTGCTGAGCTCTTTGCTTCCAAATTCTTTCCTGATGACTTGAATAAGATTGAATTGGGATAATAAACCTCTTGATAGGCTTCTAGAGATGAGAATAATGATTGGTCCCCTGTTGTATGACTTGCTATGCTTATGCTATGCAGATGGTTAGTCTATGTACATGACTCTATATGCAAATGCTAATGATATTGAAACATAAACCCAAGGAATAAGGTTGGGCAAATTTTAGGGTGCAACAGTATGAAATGGTTTTGATGAACGAAGAAAGTATGAGAGATGAAGAGGATTGAAGCTTGAATAAAATTAGAGGTTGGGGTGATATTTCTGCAGAAGTTTTCTGGCTTTTCAAGCTTGAAGAAATGAATGAGGTATGTGTTGTATTTATAGATGAGAGTGAGGGAGAACGAGTGAAAATGATTTGCTGTTTGTGAGAATCTGCTGCGTTTTGATCCTTGGGTGTTTACGTGTGAGTTTCCGTTGTTTTGCAATTCTGATGTCGTTTTACTCATTTCCATTTTCAGCTCATGAATTATGACGTGGATTTGCTTTATGGCTTACACGGCTTCACTTGGTATTCACTTTTGTTGCAGCTTGTAAATTCAAGAAGTGACGTGGGTTCTTTTGCTCATGGATTCACTTGGTGAAAGCTTTAAAGGCTTGTGGGGTCAGCTTGGAGTGTAACATGGCTAAGATTATATTCACATGGCCTGCAATTGACAAGAGCTTATTTCCCAATGCAATCAAAGAATAGCCAACACAAGGGTCCAAAGTCGTAAAGGGTCCGTCTCCAGTTTTAGCCTTGAGCTTTGACCAATTCCATCTTCTCAAATCCAAAACATGAAGATCACTGAGGTAACAGTCATTGTGGTTTCCACCATATATGTAAAATTTATCTTGCAGCTTCAGCTTCATGCTCATATCGGGTTTTTGGTCTGTGGCATAATCCATTAATTGACAGTACTGTTGCATCGTTTCGGCTTGAGCCATTACTGTGTTTTGTAAATAATCACCTGTGTTTCAAGACCACCATTCTGAGATCCAAACTGTCTTCGGACAACACTACATCTAGTAGCAATGCAAACTGCTCATGACAAAGTAGTCGATGCGTCAGTTACAATTGCCTGCCTCACATATACCATAGTACCATAAATTAATTGGAACACTGGATTGTACATATTTCCTTCACTATCCATATACCCAAGGTCTGCACTAATATTACCGACAGAATTTCCGCAGCATGCTTACTCAAATCAAGGTTAACCATCTTCAAAAGAATTCAACAGACTTCAACGCAATCTCCAGGTTGTGCTTAAGCATTTTAATAACGGCCGGCAAAACGATAATTCCAAAATCATCATGTGATATTTGCAAATACAGTGAATGAAATGCTTCAGTAAGGTGTATATTTGTGTTGGTAAATCCTTAGCTAACATGTTGCCTCAAATCCAATAGTTAATAAATTGATCCCATTCTTCCATGTTCCAAACAACATCTTCTTCAACTCTGAAAGCAAACTCAACAGCTGCTACGAATATTACCAACCAACACATTGAACATTTAAGTTGAACTTCTTGAAAATTGCAAATGCTTCCTCATACAACTGTGCTTCTACAACCATTTCTCCAACTGTAGGCCCGTCAAAATTATCCAGTCTATTGATATAATCTATAACTCTGGATGAATTAGCTTTTATTGCTGTCAAAATGAGAAGATTCTGTAAATTGAAGTTCCCACTGAATGCAGAATTCTGAAGCACAATCTTCTCAAGAAGTTCACTCAATTCATGAGGCAGATCAGCTGTCATGAAAGCCTTAACAGCTGCAGAAACCTGTTCAGGACTTGAGCTTTCAGGCAGAGTAGTAGATACAACCTGATCAATAAGCGTAACGACTTTATTGTATTTGGAACCGTAAGTGATAGCATCGGTGTGGCGGACAATCCTTTGTGAACCGTTTCTCAATCCACTGCTTATCTCATCCAATATTCCGTCTTCAACCCAAACATCTTGGCTACGACCTCTACGTCGGCACCGGGTTGGCTGGAAATTTGTATTTGTTAGCTGCAAAATTTTGGAGACCGTCGAAGTAATAAAAACATCACATGCATGGTCAACCCGAGGTACAAGGACATTCAGAACATCTTTCTCAGTAACAGAAGAAAACTGTGTGCGATAGACATCATTTATTTTCAAAACATATATTCTCTCTTTCACGGTCACAATCCAATCACAATATACGAGCCTCTTGTCTTAAATAGTTACAAATATGTGCCTTTGGATTTGATTCAGTCTTTATCCTGAGCTTGAAAAAGATCTAAGGGATCTGTGGTAGTCCAATCTTGATATTTACCATGAAAATCTACACTGAACACATGTTCCATAACTGATGTCATTTTAAAACGTGCAGGCTCAACAAGAAACCTCCTATTGAATTCATGAACTTATGTGCCTCCTATTCTTGTAGACATCTGGCCGTGGGAGAGAGCAGTGGTGATGGAGAGAGCGACGCTAGGTTTCTCTTCGACCATGAGAACTTTGGGAAGTGTCATGTTTGTGTTGAACTACCAGTTTCTGCTACTGCGATTGTGAATGGGTGCTAAGTGTTTCAAGGGAAACATGGCCATAAAACATAATCTATCACGGTTTCACAAACAATCCTGTTTATGGCGAACGACGACCTAGTCCGCGGCGTTTTTCGGTGATACCAGCATCAAACAGCAAGCCACAATCACTTTCAACATATTCACTCTTACTGAACCCTTTTTCCTTGTTCTATTTTAAAGGCATGCTGATTAAAATGTTGTTGTAGCTTCTCATTTGTAAAACTAATACATAATTTCCCGAAACTATCAAACTTAAAACTTTCAAATCCATAGATATCAAGAGCTCCAATGAATAGCTTTTGAATTTGAATTTTACATGGCGAACAATTCTCAACACGGCATAGCTTCGAACAATCATGTATGCCACAACTAAAGCACTTGCCACATACTTGTGAGCATGTAGGTATTGGATCAATGCAATTCTTTTGTTTAACATACAAATTCATTTTCCACAACAGTATACATGTGCATGAGTGCATGAATTTTTTATTGATGGCAAGACTTCGTAGCATGAACTCTCAATTTCGTTGAAACACCAACTTGACTATTTTCCACACACCTCTTGATTATGGATAGATTCAAAAATGAACCACTGGATAACTTGTATCTAAAGCATCAACCATCAACTTAAATCTTTATCAAAATACTACGAATCTCTGATTAAAACTGGGCCAAACTTCTCATAGAACACTGCTTGAAAGCTTTATGAATTCCGATACAGGACAACTTGACCTTGAACAATCACATTGCCTGAGAAAATAGCCCACTACCACGGGTAACTTATGATTGAAGCAAACTCTTGATAGTTTGACCAAGATGAGGTCAAACTTCCATATGATGTCTTTGCCATCAATCTCCTTGCAAAACCCTAAACACGCAGAGAAGAAGAAGAAACAAGCAAATTGCAAAATATTTTTGGTATTTTGGTTAGAGGTTAATAAACATAAACAACAAAAAGCAAGTAAGAAACAAATAAGGTTGAGAGAACCAAAAAGTATGATCTTGTTTGCGTATGTAATGATGCAAATGAAATGTGGAATCTTAGGGGTAAAAATTAGGGTATTACACTCGGTACCCAGATTGATAATCTCAATATCCTCCTGATGAGGCACAATGTCCCTTTCCTCCTGCTTGAGAAGTCTGGCTAACTCTTCGGGTAGAATACCTGTGGAAACTGAACTCCTCAATCTTGAACTGAAGAAAACCAAGCAGAGATAAGAACACAAGGCCACCAAGAACAACCTGCGATGCAAATGAGGATGCAAGATGCAAAATACAAACATGTCTATGTATGCACAGGGAGATCTTCCCCTTGATTCTAGTTTCAATAAACAAGAGCAGCAGAGATGGATAGAAACACCACAATAATCTTCTCATATATCAAGTAAAGCTGAGAAAATACAACCAAATGAGAAATATCTGCATACAAAGAGGTATTGATCTCAACCAACATCCCTGTTGATGATCAAGATACAAAAGCAAATGAAACTACAAAAGATAAAACTCCTAATAGCCATGATCTCTACGCCACTCCTGAGACTCCTTAAGCATCTCCTTTGTGTCGGGATGGTCTGGCGTCTCCATCAAGTCTCGGACGAGGACATCCCTTTTGCGTATCACACCCCAGAGATAATGACAATGATCCTCCCAAGCATCTTCTCCGAAGGCGTCCTCAAGCCTGGGTTTCTTCATCTCTGCCCGAATCTTGAACTCTTCAAGTGCTGATAAAGTTTCTTGGTATTTCTGCTCGATTGTACTTCTGCCGAACGATTCTAATAATACCTCTCTCTCCTTAGCCTTGAATTGCGCTTCCAGCTTATCAACCTGAACACGAAGTTGATCTTCCCTACTCTTGTTGGAAGTCAAGGTAGCATTCCATTGCTCATTGAATTTGGATATCTTCAGATAAGCTCTGTCTAAATCCTCCTTCTTACTCTTCAGAACATCACAAGTGCTTTTCAGATCAAGACCGACTTGCTTCCATGGTTGTACCTGATCAGCAAGTTCTTTCTCCAACTTAACAAAGGATTCTGACTTTATCTTGGCCAAATAAACATCTTCACCCTTATCGTGCTTCAGCTGACTGATTTCTTGCTTCAACTCTTCATTCTCTTTGCGCAACTCTTCCTTCTCTGCCCAAAGCTTGGTATATCTCAGGATGTCGACGGTTGTGGGCGGCTCAATGACTAAGGGATACAGTGGTGCTTCAATAGGAAATGGCAACAGTACCTCTTCAACCCTCTTCTAAATCCAATCCGAGTATGGATCATAGGCTCTACAATCTCCTTTGCCTAAAGAAAGCTTTCCCTTCTTGTGAATCTTACCCCAAGCGTCCATGAATCGGGCCGAGATACAAGGATCAGATACACCTGTGAAGTACAAAGATTTCTGCATTTCCTCTTCTTTTGGAGGTCCTTTCAAAGCATAACCGAATTGTCTCACCGCAAGAGAAGGATTATAATTGATACCGCTTTTCCTCCCTATAAAGGGCACATTAGGAAAGCTACCACAACTAAAGATAAGCTCACGACCCAGCAAGTCTCGATTGAACCAGACAATATTCTTCTCCGTTAAACCCATAAGCCTCTTTGACCATTCAGATGAGTTCGTGGAATCCACAAAAGCTCCAGAGCGAGGAAGGTGATCAACAAACCACTTATGCAACAACGATGCACAACAAGAAACCATCTTTCCTCTTCTTTTCTCGTTCTTGTAACGCACTGAATGATACAAGTCTCCCAAAAGAGTAGGTACGGGGTTCTTGGAAGCGAAGATATGAAAAACATCAAAATCCACAAAGTCTGGTACATTGGGGAACAACACAATGCCATAGACACACAGAGCCAAGATAGCACTGAAAACTACCCAACACCCCTTTTCAGCATACTCTCGGGCTTTGTCGACCAGGAAGGGTAAAGTAAATCCGGAAACTCCGCTTCTGCTGATAACATGATCTGCCAAGTCAGAGGCCCTCAAATAAAGAGCGGTAGACAACTTATCGAGATTAGGTTCTTCTTCGGAGCTGAAGAAAGGCACTTTATTTAGAATCGGAACACCTAAGATGTAAGCGAATTCCTCCAAAGTCAGAACCAACACATAGTCCGGGAACGTGAAGCATCTCAGCGGAGGATCATAAAACTGCAACAGGGTATGAATAGCTCCATGCTCATAAGTCGAAAGCTTACGGATAAACCTCAGAATTCCACCATACTATTCTCTGAAAGCTGCAAGAACACCAGGACCGGCCATGGAAATTAGACCAAATAAAGGTCCCAACTCGGGTGCTGAAAACTTGTACACAACAATCCTCTTTCTGCTAACTTCCATCTCTGAAGAAGACCAGTACCAGAATCAAGGGAAAGACGAGAACCTGTAACACACATAAACATGCAATGTTAAATGCAGAATGATTATGCAGATGCACACATGAGATCAAGGTATCCAATGCTCAAATTCGATGTTGTGCTGTTGACTGAATTCAACCAGAGCTCCACTCTAATCAGAACACTGAGATAACACACTGGATAGAACACTCAGGATCAAAATTCTGCACTGACGAGAAAACCAGGGTTGGTTGAAGGCCATGTTTCCTGCGAAAACCCATCCCTCTCACATGTGGGTTCTAGTCTTGAAAGGCACGACATCATATGCGGGTGGTCAGCGTCACAGACTTTCAAGAAATGATGATACGTTCACCATTTCTGGTTTGGCATCATATTCTAACGAAGTGGCCTCACTTAGCTGACCCCCCAAAGGAACAGTCTCCAGAGTCGACAGTCTCTCTAAGTCAATATTCCCTCAACTGCACCAGACACGTAGGATAGAATATTTCCAAAGGAAAACCTCGTCTGAATGTGAATTTCACGCGAGCTATTACGTAGCCAAACACCACACAAGCTCCCGCTAATCTCCACTCTAATCCTATGTGTATACTCAAGCCCAGATCCGGCTTATCTCTCGACGGAACAACCCAACCCACAACACAACAACAACAAGAATGCAAAATGCAATAATATACAACAGATAATGTACATAAAGCAAAAAATGCACAAAAATAAAACCCAAAATGCAACAGACAAGCGCTAGGAGTGACTCGCATAGGGAACCATCGCAGTCCCCAACAGAGTCGCCAGCTGTTGCAACTGCAAAAAACACCCAGTGGAAAACATAAGAGTTGCAACCTTTTGTTATTTATCACACACAGAGGGAAAGGAAATGATCGGAAAAATCTAGCGAAAAAGGGAAAAGACGAGGTCATCGCAACCAAGTCCTGGATTCGGGAGCCAGTTACGCAAGGGGAAGGTATTAGCACCCCTCACGTTCGTCGTACTCGACGGGATCCGTGCTTGTTGTCTATCTAAGGGTATGTTTAACTATCTAAGCTACAGGCTTACTGGACAAAAGAAAAGAAAAGAGACTCGGAAGAGTATCGCCGCTCTGTGCCTACGTATTCCCTCGTGCAATTAGAAAGTCAGAGTCAACGTAGTTCGGCTAACTACGGAAATAAGGGGAAGGTTTCTCGCCAAGACATCGCCGTCTTGTGCCTACATACTTCCATCTGGTATGAAAGATCAAAGCAAACATAGTTCGGGCGGCCACGAAACCACAGATTGATTAAGTGTTTTAATCGAGTAAGGTTAAACCTCCGCTCCAGCAGTTAGGGACTAAGCCTGTTTCCGGTAGAACTGAAGCTTAACAACACTCTTTTCTGAAAAAAGGTTTCCGATTGATCCCGAAGGAAAAAGGTTTGAAGTTTTGTTTTGTGTTTTTTAGTGAAGTGAATTAATTCGGTTTGTGATTCACGTTGCACTAAAGACTATGACATGGAGGCGAATACGTCGTGTATCTCCCCCAAACGGGATGTACACTAAACACTCTAGATAAGCGGGAGGTGACCCATCATTCATCATTCCCCATGTAGCTTAAGGCTCGTAGTGCGCAACATTTATCGCCTTTATTAGATGGATTAGAATTTTTTTGAGATGAGAAAGAGAGAGATGCACGGAAGATCTAAGGGAAACTCGACCCTAAAGTTGTCATGAAAAGTGGTCCTAAGGTTAGGATGAAAAGGGAAACATCTACCCTAATGTTAGCATGCTTGGATTGAACACCTAATATCTCTCCTACTCCCATCCTAAATGGAGGGACTAGGAACCCTATGGGGATCATGGCAAAAAGCACAAGAAAGCACAAAGTAAATTCAATCACAAGTAAAAGATGCAAACATGAAAATGCAACACTTAGAATGGTGGGAGGGAGGAAAAAATGTGTGGGGCAGCAGCCGCCACAAGCTCGTCTTGACCTCAACAGAGATGCAAGAATGATGCAAACATGAAAGAAGCGCAAAAGAGATGAAAGCAAACGAACATGCAAAGAGATCATCAACTTTGAACCACATCCATAAGTATGCATTCAAGGGGAAAAATACGAATGTCGGCAAAATCCCGATTATACAACCAAAACAGCGACATATATCTAGAAACATTTCATCCCTAATGCATCACACTGATCTATGATGATTCGAGATGAAACGGTATGCAAACAATGAAATAAAACAGTAAAACAGGCCTGCCAGCACAATGTTAATCGGTTAACCCCAGGGGTTAATCAATTAACACACTGTTAACGTTTAAAAAATTTGAAAATTTGAACTGGTTAATCGGTTAACCATATGCGTTAACCGATTAACACTTTGAAAACTTTGAAAAATCTAGAAATTTGCAATGGTTAATCGGTTAACCATATGCGTTAACCGATTAACACTGTGCTGACAGCAGAAAACAGTAAAGCAGAATCACTTTTCAACAACTTATCACTTCTCCAAACATGCCAATGATCACATAATCACTTAATCACGAAATTAAACCAGAAAAACATGATTTCAACAGCATGTAAACAGATCCAAACAGCATCAACACAGATCATATGAATCAAAATTCAATCGAATATGAAAAGCATCATGAACATGCAAATAAGCTCAAAAATGCTATGGAACTAGGATTCCAACCTTTGAAGCGGAGATTTGCTTCGGTTAATGTTGAATTAACTGGAATTGAACTGATCCGATGCTAGAAGACTGGAATACTTCAAGATCCACACCAATTCTTGTTGTAGCAATGGAGATCCTTCAAGATTAATCCAGAATAAGCCAAATAATCACTTCCAAAATCACTTCCAGATCTGGATCCAATTATGCACGAAAATTGGATGGAGAAATCACTTCAATGGAGATGATGGATGGAGGTTTGAGCTCAAGAATTCATTGATTCCAATGAAGAATCAAGAATTCAATGAAAAAGAGCTTTGAGTGAGGGTTTTGGAATTTGGAGAATTGAGAGAAAATTTGAGAGAATTGAGAGAAAATTTGAGAGAATTGAGATGAATTCTGAAAAATGAATGTGAGAAATGAGAATTGGATCCCTTTGGTTTGGAGTGAATCACTTAAATATCATCTAGGTTTGGATCCCAAAGCAAGGTTTGGAAATTGGTTTATGAATTGTGGTTTGGCACTAGGAATGGGATTTTGGAGGGAAATGAAATTATGAAATGATTCTAGATCCTTCCCAAATGACAAATTTGAATTTAAGTGATCAAAGTTGGACCCCAAATGGCTCTGCATTGAAAAATCACGTACAAAGGCAAAAATTACACTGGTTAATCGATTAACCATATGCGTTAACCGATTAACGCCTTCAAAATTTCAAATCTGGCCTAATTTTTCTTTGGTTAATCGATTAACCATATAGGTTAACCGATTAACACCTTCAAAATTTTGAATTTGGCACCTTTTGGAGGGAAATCTGTCCATTTGCCCTGTTTCAACTATTTTGGAGCTCTGTTAAACTTCTGAACCTCGTTCTTGAATATTATCACTGTAAAAATGCTTGACATGAGCCTGAGTGCTGCTTTCTGAACTGTTGTTTCTCCTGCAAAATAAAATAAAATCGACCGCCTGACCGCTGGGCAAAATAAATTCTCGAGCCTCTGATGCTCGTTGTTCGTTGTTCAGTCTTCTGTGCCGAAATGAACCTGAGCCACATGATTATTTCAATCCCATGCCTCGAGAACAAATGCTATGATATGTAAAAATTCCAGATGCAAAGAAACAAAAGCCAGTTAAGGTTAAAAACGACAGGCAAATTTTGGGGTGCTACAACAGCCTGTGAACTTCTTGCTTAAGTAATAAATGGCAGACTCTTTTCTTTTTGTTTCATCTTGTTGGACAAGCACACAGCCCATGGAGTCTTCCAAGAATGTTAAGTAGATGATCAGTGGTCTTCCTTCCACTGGAGGAGACAAGATAGGCAGATTTAGCAGATATTCTTTGATGCTATCAAAATATTTCTGGCAATCTTCTGTCCATATACAACTTTGGTCCTTTCTAAGTAGTTTGAAGATTGACGCGTATGTCACGGTCATGAGAAATATGAATCTTGAGATGTAATTTAGACGTACCAGAAATCCTCTCACTTGTTTTTCAGTCTTTGGAGAAGGCATCTCTTGAATGACCTTAACTTTGTCAGGATCAACCTCAATTCCTTTCTGGCTGACAATGAATCTCAAAAGCTTCCCTAAACAAACACTAAATGTGCATTTATTGGGATTCAAGTAGATTTTGTATTTTCTCAGACACTGGAATAACTTTGATAGGTGTTCCACATGTTCTTCTGTTTTAGATTTGGCAATCATGTCATCAACGTACACTTCAATTTCTTTTTGCATCATGTCGTGAAACACAGTTGTCATAACCCTTTGATAAGTTTCTCATGCATTTTTTAGTCCGAATGGCATTTCTTTGTAGTAAAATGTTCCCCATGGGGTGATGAATGAAGTTTTTTCCATATCTCCTAGTGCCATTTTGGTTTGATTATAGCCCGAGAATCCATCCATGAAGGAGAAGACTTTGAATTTTGTTGTGCTGTCAACTAGCATGTCAATATGCGGTAAAGAGAAGTCATCCTTCAGACTTGCTTTGTTTAAATCCCTGTAGTCTATGCACATTCTGAATTTTTTGTATTTCTTGAGAACTGGCACTATGTTGGCCAACCATTAAGGATATTCTAAGGTGGCAAGGAAACCTACATCAATCTGTTTCTGCACTTCTTCCTTAATTTTGATGACCATATTTAGGTGAGTCCTTCTCAATTTTTGTTAGACCGGGGGACATTCTGGCTTTAGTGGCAAATGATGTTCCACGATATGGGTATCCAACCCTGACATGTCTTGGTAGGACCAAACAAACATATCTGGGAATTCCTTGAGCAGTTTTATCAGGCCTTCTTTGATGGTTGGAATGATTAGTGCTCCAATTTTAACTTCTTTTCTCTCTTCTTCGAAACCCAAATTGACCATTTCCAACTGTTCTCTGTAAGGTTGAATGGACTCTTCCTCATGTCTGAGTAGTTGAGAGATCTCATCTAGAATTTCTTCGTCTTCTTCTTTTTCAACTGCGAATATCGGGAACTCAAAGTTGGGAGAAGGCATTGGATTATACGTTTCAATGGGGTTTAAAATAATTAATCTGCATAATGTGATGATTCTTTTTAGAAAAGATGGGGAAAATTCAAAACTGTGTGCAGTGTATTTTGAAAAACGTTTGTTATTCTAGGTTGTTTTTTAGGATTACAATTTTCTGAAAAAGCAAGAAGCGAAAATAATAATGAATGCAGGAATTTAGAATGACATTATTATTTATGATTTTTCGGTTCTTGAAACATAAGCCCTATAAAACAAAACTCATCTACCTTGGGCAAGGCAGAGAGGAAATATTTATAAGAGACAATGCCTTATAAAACACCCTTTCACTTGGGCTAGGTGAGAGGTCAAAATAAAGAGGAGGCAATTACTTTGAAATATGGACAATATCTAGGATATCAACAGCGACCCAGTTGTGACAAACTCCTCTATGAATCACAACGTCTGGCATTTTCCTTCGGGGATTGTCTTCAGTAATAGTACTGATTTCTAGAGGAGTCATACCAGTGAGTTCCTCTTCCCATGCAGTGTTACCATAAGAGGTCTTTTCCATTGTATTATTATCTTCATTTTTAGGAGAATATCCCTACTCCGTGGGTTAAATTTCTTCATATTTGATACGAGAGCTTTCAGGAGCAGTGTACTTCACTAGAAAGTCGTATTTGTCGCTTGTCTATCCCAAAGTATCCCAAGTTTCTGAGGGGGTAGATGAATCGTCTTCCTCAATGACATAGACTTCTAGAAATGCAAATTTGATAAATTTTTGTCCAGCAATTCTTGCAACTTCATCAACATGAGGTTTGACATATTCAAAATTTTCCTAGTAAGTTTTCCATGACTCTAGGAAAGCAGGTGGATTTTCCTCAAAGTCATTAAGCAGATATGCATTCTCTAGCTGACTCCTATTCCATGGACCTTCCGTGTAAGGCCCCCAAATGGGAAAATCATCCATGGGATCATATGTGTTGTAATCGAAGTCGTCTATCATCAGAGTATCTTCTTCCAATGAGTTGGGAGGAGCACGACATCCTTCGGGATCGTAATCTCCGTAAATCATCCTGATATTTGATCCTGGTATATATCTAGGACTTTGCTTCGGAGAGAAAAATGACATGTACATTTCTTCTTGAGATATATATCCTTCACTGTTGAGATATGACTTTCATTCTTCATCTGTATCGGAAGAATTTTCTTTGATGGTATGGATTTCTTGAGAAATTGGATGGAGGAAGCCTCCATTGTGGAAGAAATCTTGAATAGGACGAATGCCTTCATCCTTTTTTGTAGTATTGGTAAATGTTGGAGAAAAGCCGAGACCTTTTCTTGTCTTGTTATCAACAGGAACCACAAATTGTCCCTATCTTTTTATGTCACCGCCTCCCATTGCTTGGAGAGTGTCTCTGTATGAGGAAATCGACGTTCCTTTCTCTTGATGATTCTCATTGCTCACAGAGAGTGTTTGGAACTGAGTTCCAATGTCATCTTCTGGTTCTAAATATGAGAATGACAATAGATTGCTTACGATTAAAGCTCTCTCCATATATTGTGATCATTTTGTTATTTTTCACAAACTTCAGCTTTTGGTGAAGTATTGAAGTGATTGTTCCTTCTTCATGGATCCAAGGTCGTCCTAATAAACAACTGTAAGTTGCTCGGATATCCATCACTTGAAAACTGATTTAAAAAGTATGAGGTCCGATGGTTATGGGAAGATCAACTTTGCCAATAATTGTTTTTCTGGATCCATCAAAAGCTTTAACTATGATCTCACTTTCTCTCATGGGGGTGCCTTGAAAAGATAATCGTACCAGAGTTGACCTTGGCGTGACGTTCAAGGATGAACCTGTGTCTATGAGCATGCTGGAAAATCATCATTCTGGAAATTGAATGTGATACTGAGCGTCGTGCTATGATTCTTACCTTCCTCCAAATGTTCTTCATCACTGAAACCCAAATTGTTGCAGGAGGTAATATTGGAAATGATGTTATCAAACTGATCCACCGTTACATCTTGTTCTATAAAGGCTTGTTCCAAGAATTTCTGTAGAGCTTCTCTGTGAGCTTCTGAACTGAGCAGGAGGGATAACACGAAAATTTGAGAAAGATTTTGTAATAGTTGATCCATAATGTTGTATTCACTTCTCTAGAGGAGTTTTAAATTTTCATCGTTATTTTTCACATGCTATGTGCTGCTTGATTGACCAACTTGTTGGTTAGGAACTTCAGTTTGAGGTTCCTTTTCTTTTGCAGACTCTCCAACTCCTTTGTTGAAGATTCGACCGCTTCGAGTGACCCGACTAATATCAGTAATGTTGACAATGGATAATAGCGAAACTTCCTTTCCATCCTATATTATGGTCGCACCGTACTTGTATGGAATAGCTTTCTCTGATTTGTATGGCACTAGGCCTAGCAAGTAGATGACTAAAGGGGTTACCTGGGTCTTTCGACTGTCATAAGTAACCTCAATTGGTTCCAGCTTGGGGATGTTGGAAATTTTCCCACTGTCGAAAGGGATCTCCAAGCGTTTTGGTTCATTGAGCAGAGGAATTACGACGTTAACTCTGTAATTAATAGGCTATCTTATATTGAAAACTGTGATGGTTCTTTTATCCAATAGTTCTTGAGTCTCATTCCAGATAAGGAGGAAACCCTGTCAGCTTCTGCAGCATTCTCTGCAAGCTAAGTGATCATGAAGGTTTGGACCAAAATAGTCAAGTTTGCACAAGCAGTTGTGAAATTTGACCGATGATGTTTCAATGTTTTTAATGTCATAAACTGCATATTGCCCTGGGCAACCTTGCACCATATTGATTGATTGAGAATTTAGGTGTAGTTGGGTTTCCCCTTGGTCCATTTGATTTTGGAGAGCTACTCACACAAGGTAGCATCCTTAGCTATTTTTTGAACATGTTCCACAACGTTCATAATTGTTAGGTGGCACGCGACCGTATCCACTCTGTATGCAGTGCATATTTACCAAATCCATTTCTAGCAAGAGGATGTCACAAATTTGGTTTCTACTCGGGTTTCTGTTGGTCATCTTGACTTGGTGTGTGTTCTCATCCTAGTAGATTGGAAGCCACAATGGTTTAACAGATGTTGCCTTAGGCACTTTGTAGCACAAGCTAATGCACATCACGTCTTTTTGAGCATTAAATATCTCGTTTCATAGTCGTTGAATTTCTTGTTGAGGTAGTAGATTGCATGTTCTTTCCTACCAGTTTCATCATGCTGACCCAATACGCATTCCACGGATCCTTCTAACACCGTTAGGTACATGATCAGAAGTCGTCCTGGCACTGGAGGCATCAAGATTGGCGGTTCTTGCAAATAGTCTTTTATTTTCTCAAAAGCTATTTGACAATTGTCATTCCACACAACAACTTGATCTTTTCTGAGTAGTTTAAAGATAGGCTCGCAAGTGGCCGTCAAATGAGATATGAATCTTGCAATGTAATTCAATCTCCCAAGGAAACCTCAGACTTCTTTTTCAGTTTTAGGTGCTGGCATGTCTCGGATAGATTTGACCTTATCTGGGTCGACTTCAATCCGCTTTTGGCTTACAATAAAACCTAGCAACTTGCCAGAATTTTCTTAGTCTTGAAAAAAGCTTTTCCATATGAATGAAGTGCTCTTCCTCAGTTTGGGACTTTGCGTTCATATCACTTACATAGCATTCAATCTCTTTATGTATCATGTCATGAAAGAGAGTAACCATAGCTCGTTGATATGTCGCGCCTACATTCTTTAGTCCGAACGACATAACTTTGTAGCAGAAAGCTCCCCATGGGGTGATGAAAGTTGTCTTTTCTATATCTTTGGGAGCCATTTTGATTTGATTATATCCGGAAAACCCATCCATGAATGAAAAGGCAGAGAACTGGGTTGTGTTATCCACTAGTACATAATTGTGCGGCAGAGGAAAATCGTCCTTTGGACTCGTTCTATTGAGATCTCTGTAGTCAATGCACATTCGTACTTTCCCATCTTTCTTCGGCACGGGAACAATATTTGTTACCCATTATGGGTAAGTGGACACTGCCAAGAAACCAGTGTCTAGCTGCTTTTGGACTTCCTCTTTGATCTTAAAGGACATCTCTGGTTTAGTTCTCCTCAATTTCTGCTTCACCGACGGACAGTCTTCCTTGAGGGGCAATTTATGCATTACACTGTCTTCATCCAGACTGGGCATGTCTTTATAGGACCAAGCAAACACGTCATTGTACTCTTGCAATAACACAACCAACTTTGTCTTCACCTCTGCTTCTAAGGTGGTGTCGCTTTCGCGAAAATAAGGTGCCGGCACAACAGAAGAGTCGCCACCTTTCGTTATTTATCCCTCGGAGCGGGAAAGGAAACGATCAGAAAAACCTAACGAAAAAGGGTAAGACAAGGTCGTCGCAACCATTGTCTGAGTTCGGGAGTCGGTTACGCAAGGGGAAGGTATTAGCACCCCTCACGTCCGTCGTACTCGACGGGATCCACGCTTGTTGTGTTTACTGGACGAGTTGGTTTATCTATCTACCTATCAAGGCTGGCTTAAAAAGAAAAGAAAAATGACTCGGAAAACCGTCGCACTTTCTGCCTACGTATTCTCATCAGAGAACGAGAAATCAGAGTCAACGTAGTTCGGCCTACGGCGGGATACGAGGAAGGTGGCTCGCCAATACATCAGTATTGTGCCTATGTACTCTCACCAGGGATGAGAGATCAGAGCTTACGTAGTTCGGGACACTACGGATTATTTTCTGTCTTTTACGGAAGAAGTGTTTTTTATTGTGTTTGCAATTTCAATCGCACTAGAGACTATGACCTGAGAGTGAATGTGTCGCATGTCACCCAAAGGGTACCATACTAGACATCCAGACTGTGGAAAAGAACCTCTCCCACAATCCTTTCTCAGATAGCTTAAGGCTCGTGACGTACGAAAGAAATCATTCATGATTACTGTATCTTAAGCTGTTTTGAGATGAGAAGAGAACAGGCTCAACTAGGAGGGAGACTATCAAGTCCTACTGTTGTCATGCCAAGGATTCATCCTATGGTTGAGGTTTGAAACAGGGAACTCCTAGAAGTTGTCATGCATAGGTTTCAACCTAAAGTTCTATCATCACCTCCTTATCAAAGGAAATGAGAGTCCTAAGGGATCATGTCAATGATACACAGAAACAGATAAAGCATCAGCTTAAACAGTAAACGGTAATACGGTAAAATGCATGCAATGCAAGTGACGGAGGAAATGTGTGTGGGGCATCAGCCTCCACAAGCTCATCTCAACCTCAAGCCAGATATGAATAACAGTAATCATACTGAAAAGATAACATGCTATTAAGCAAGAATAGTAAACTGCAATCATACAGAAGAAATGAAATAAAATGCCATCAGGCAAACAAACCACATGGGCAAGGGAGCTGGGCTCTACCGAATACCCGCAAGCAAAGCCATACAGTAACAATACAAGCAGAGGGAGCAACTCAACCTCTAGTGCAATCATGCTCCTAGATTAAAGCTATTCTAGATATGGACTTATTCTAATGCATCAAGCAAGTCAAACAAGGCACATCAATACAGGAAAGAAACAAAGAAGAAGGCAGATCAACTCCTCTCTCTCTCAATTCCAAGCTTCAGCTCTTCTGACAGCAACTCAGTCTTCAGACCTCCATCACTCTGGACAAATATCAATTTGCTTCTCCAGGTTTCAACCTTTCAACATAAGTTTCAACTTATCTTCCTTTTCAAGCTTCAGCTCCTTAATCAGCTCCACCTTCAGGCTTCACTTTCACCATAAGTATCAACTTGATTCCTTCAGGATCTCCAAGCTTCAAAGTAAGTATCAACTTATCCTTTGATCTTCAAGCCTCAGCTCTATACTCAATTTTTACTGGATCTTCAAGTATCAACTTGATCTGCTGGCTTTCCAAGCTCTTCAAGCTTCAGCTGAAATGGCAATGCTCAGGGAATCATCCTATTCCATACTCTTCAATGAAGTCTTCATCTTCACACTCAAGCCCAACATCCCTCAAGATACTCAAACCAGAGGAAATCACTTAACTGGATAAGCTGGGGTGTTAAACTGCTTATTGACCACCAAAGGTGACCTATAAGGGTTCAACATCAAAAGAAGGGTTCCCTCAAAGGTTCTACTTCTTAGGTACCATCACTTATCCCTCCAAAGGAGGGAGGGGAATACCATGGAAGGACCTTGAATCATGGGGAGGAATGGAGGTGAAAGATACCATCCATGTTTAGGGAAGAACTTAACTAGGTCTAAACTCTTCCTAATTCCTAACCCTAAAACAACAACAAAACAAGCAAGGCCTCAAGCTCTCAAGCTCCTTCTTCAATATCCAAGTCTTCTACTATGCTCCTCCATGCTCCTCAAAGCAAGACCAAGCCCACCAAGCCAAACAAAAACTCACAAAGCCAGGCAAACAAAAATACAAGCCCCCAAGGGCAACACAATCAACAATCAACTACAAAAATCAATTAAAAATAGTATACTATCATATTAAAATCTAATATAATTTATAGGGGATCCTATATACCTACCCTTAACACCCTATATGTCCCAATATCTAACTTGACCTAGAAACCCAAAATTCTAGTGTTTTTGTGGACCTATGTTAAGGATTGACCTAAGTCTACACAACCTAAAGTCATCTAACCAAAACTAATCAAAAGTTAACCACAAAATTATGGAATAAATCCAGAGGGGAGCTAAAGTCCTAATCTAACTATCCTAAAAAGAATGGCCTAAAAATATAAGGGGAACTAGCTAAACAAAAATCTACAAGTCTATGCATCAACATAAAAAGAATTAAAAAGCTATTAAAAGAGAAAATACACAAAAAAATATTAAAAATACATGAAATGCAAATATTTTGATTTTATAATTTTCTTGACATTATCATGAAATGGGAGAAAAAATCCCCATGCAAAAATCATCATTTTTCTATTTATTATGATTTTCCAAAGATTAAAATAAAATGGAGAAAAAGAAATAAAAATGAGAAAGCATTGGTGTGAATAGCAATTATGTTCAGTTCAATTCATGAATGGGCTCAAAATGGGGGTGGGGATATCAATGCGCGCCAGGCCCAATTATTAGTCAGAAATTAATTCACAAATTATAAAGAAAAAGAAAAAGAAACGGTGCAGTTAGTAACAAAAACTAGTTCAAAACAATCATGGGCCATAAAAGGGGGTGTGGTTATCAAACTCAACTAAAGCCCAAACACTCAGGTTTAATGAAACGCCGCGTTTCATTGTTCAACATTTCCCTCTTCAAACGAAATTGAATCTCAGCCACACGATCTAAGTCCCAGTCAATGAGTCTTTGGGCATCCAACGGCCACGTCTTCATCTTCTTCCTCCAGCTAGGGTTCAAAGGAGGAAGCCATGGAAACAGAGCTCCATAGTGAATCTTCGCCCAACTCGTATCACCTCAATTCTCCATGAAAAACTAAAATTCAAAACCCTAATTTATCCAGAATTCCATGCTGATCACAACCATGGCCTCAAAATCAATTGAAGTGCCCTAAATCTCTGAACCCGATCCAAGATCAAAATCATGCTCAAACTTCAATTCTCACAATTCTTGAAATTAATTACCTCAGATTGATCACCACCTCACACTGGTTAATTCTTGATATCAAACTCATGCTATAGCTCACCATAACTCGTGTTCTTGGTCAAAACAAAAATGGTGTCATCAACTGAAACTTTACCAATTGATCTCAAACTTCCCAGAATCCATCACCTAATTGTCTCTAACTGTTCTAACCTAACAATTCTGCCTAATTATGCTTAAATCATGGTGTAGAAGAAAAGTTACTAACCTGTCAAATCTTGATTAACAGATGGGGTAAACCTTCACTTCAAGCTCTTAAACTCTTCAGAATCAATCCTTGAATGATGATCTTGCTACTGTTTGCAAAAGATTGGACCAAGAAAGCTTGAATCTCCAAAACCGATTATGACTTGCAACCTTCAAAATCCAAAAGCTATCTCCTCAAATCTCCATGGTTTTGCTCTCAATTTGGTATGCACAGCTTCAGTGTGATCAATGGAATGTGTTTGGATTGAAAGAAGCAATGGAAATTGATCAGAATGTGGAATTTGATTTCAACTTGCAATGGAAGCAATTGAAATGGTTATCTCACTCTTCTCTCTAATCTCTCACCAACCTTGCATCTGAGCAAGTTCTATACACTATATAGAATGCATTGGACCTCTCTAGAACCATCTGGAATCATCCAATGAGAAATTGGGATTCTCATGTCATGAGTTTATGACTTCATCTCATCTCATGCATCATCTCATGCCAAGCCTCTTGCAACAACCAATTCTGACCTGAAATTCTCCTGAGATGAGACATGGGATGTGTTAAGATACTTAGCAAGCTTGTACATTGCCTTTCCTTATGTTTTGCACTTGAACCTTATTATGCAAGCAACCATTTTCCAAAGCAACCCCATGATCTAAACCTCAAATCAAAAAAGTGGTTGAACCATTGTTTCTAAAATGCTTTTTGGAGTCAAAATGACCTATTGTATGCCATGGTTTTGATGTGTAACTTGGAATTTCCAATTTCCAACTTCAACTTATTTAACTTATGCCTCCATTTTAGGTCATTTTTACCACTTTTTGCTACAAGCCTTTTCAACATCTCATGACCTCCCTAATAGACTTAAAACATCATTCTAAGCAAGTTTGATGTTGAAGATTTTTCCATTTGAAGCTTGGAAATAGGAGTTATGGCCTTATGCTTGAAATGACCTATAATCTCCAAATGACCAAAATGCCCTTGACTTGTCAAAGCCATAACTTGAGTTCTACAAATCCTATAAAGGACTTCTAGTACTCTCTATAAATATAAGAAGATGAGGAACAACATTCATGTTGACCAAAAGTTCATAGGAATCATACTTCTTGGGCAAAAGTTGGATGCAAGTTGGGTGACTTTCAAGGACCCAGATTCACATACCTCAGATGACCTGTAACTTGTCAAAGTCATAACTTGAGCTCTACAAATCCTATCAAGGACTTATAGTACTCAAATTAAATCTAAGAACAAGCTCTACAACATTCATGTTGGGGGTAATATGAGATGATAATCACATCTTGAGCTAAACTGCCTTGAAGATAGGGATCAAACTAGGGGATTTTACACTGTCAAGCCTTAGAAACCCTAGCTTGAAACTTCTCAAACTATTCAATCATGATGAGTTGATCTTGGAATCATCCTTATAGCATCTCAATGCATCAATCCATGATCACATGGCTCTTGGATTAGGTCTCAACCCTCTTTAAATCATCAGTTGACCTAGGGTTGACCCAGTCAAACCCTAACTGCACCACTCATGGCTGAGTCTTCTTATTCTTGCACAATGGCCTATCTAGGCTTCATGATGGCTTTAAAGACATCTCATAAGCTCTCTCAAAGCTTCAAGTCCATCCTCATAGCTTCAGAATCATCTGAGGAGCTCCCACAACTCTCAAGTTAGGAGGTACACAACCTTGGTTTCAACCAATCTTTCTGAGGATCTCTTAACTTCTCTGACAAAGATATCAACCTTTGAACACTTGAATAACCTTCTTGGCTAGCTTCAAAGTCTTCATTGGTACTCTTGATTGGTACTCATACCTCTTGATGAACACAAGCTAGGTAAATAAATGTTGGTCAAATGTTGGGGTGCAACAGCTGCCCCTATTCAAACGGCTTGGACCTGACTGGGTGAGAAGCGAATGACTCTCAACCAATCAAGGTAAAAGACGGTTGAATACCGATAAACCCGGAAATTTGCCAACTGCACAAGTACACGGTACTCTGATGGGAACAAATCTTCGAAAACTGAAATATTAGCTGCATGGCAACTAGCTGGAGACTTGGTCACACGGTAACCGGTAATACATGGTCGATCATGCTGTCAGGCATCCGAGGAAAACTTTCGGGCATCAGTCGGACTTCATCAGTAAGTCGGGAATAGAGTTCTTGGTCAATCATGAACCAATTGGGAATATCCAAACCTCTGCCATCAGGCACTCCGCATCAGCTGAGAGAACTGCTTCCTTAACAGTTGGACTTCAATCATCAAGTCTTCAGGGGAAGTTTCAACTTCGCTGTTCAGAAACTTGCTGGGGATGACGCACCTCTGTTGGGGATTCTGGAGAACTATCAAGTAACTCTGCTTCGGGGATCCAGAAATCATTCTGGATGAATCAACTCTGCTGAGGACTTCAAGAATCATCTTGGACGCATAACTCCGCTGGAGACTTCAAGAATCATCCTGAACCGATAACCATGCTGGAGCTTTCAGGAATCATCCTGAGCAAACACTCTGTCGGGGACTCTAAGCGTCGGCTTGAGCAACCAACTCTGGAGACTGCACTGGGTATCTTAAGAATCATCTTAAGCAAACGACCTCTCTAGGTCATTCAAGAATCATCTTGAGCAGGAGACTTCGTTGGGGAGAATTTCAGGAATCATCCTGAGCGATCAATTCAGCGGCGGAACACCTGCAAAACAAGAACGGTAACAGCCTAGATCATGCTTATTATGCATATGCTTCGGCAATGGCGCCATGCTCCACACGGTGGAAATGCTATGCGTTTATGATAAATGCTATGCAGTTATGCATAATGATGCGATCCCGTCAGCAAAATAAATGCTGAAGGGAGAATCCTCCTGTCAAGGAGAAAGAACCACTCAGATAGGGGGAGGAATAATCTTGCCAAGGAGAACAAGGTCACGCCAATCTCAATTGGACTCCGCAGGGGACATAAACTTCAGTTGACTGCTGCGGGGGAACGAAGCTCTACGAGAACCTGGACCTGCTGAGGGAAAGCGATATCAATCGCGGGAATACACTGCACAACCTTCACGGCTACTTTCCTGGAAATAACGACTCCGACGGGGAAATGCAGCATCAGCTACTCAACACTCCACTGGGAAAACCATTCATGGCCCGAGCGGCTTCCAAGGATTCGGCTCTCTTGGGGATCTGCAAACTTGGCTGAGGAAGGAGAAATCATTCTGCTTACCGGGGAGAGTACGACTCTGTGGGGGAATCTCAATTCCGCTGGGGACTTCAGTCTTGTACCATCAGTTGCTGCACACTTCAGTATGACTCAGCTGAGGAGATGACATTCCTTCAGGATGCATCTGATTGGGGAGAGAATCTTCTCTGCCTGGGGAGACATATCAATGCTCGCGATCTCGGGCTCAGACTCTGCGGGGAGAGGCTACTGAACTCTGCGGGAGAAGGAGGAATCATCCTGCTTGGGGATACGCACGGCGCACTGCCTGGAATATGCTACACCTGTAACAACATAACAAACATACAAGATACCCTTCTCAAAGGGACCTATCAAGGTTATCATCTTGTGACAATGTTCAAGTAATTCATTGTTTCAACAATCAGTGGCCTAGGCCAGTAAGTTTATGTATGCGCATTTTATCAAAAACATCGGCGTTCTTTTTCGCAAACAAAACAAATAAATTCTAAACAGGCAAACATAATTGTTGAATAGTATACATTTTATTGATAACGAACCCCTGGATGGGTAAAAATGTTTTACAACAGATGCAAGCTCCTGGAATGAGGAAGCCGCGCAAAAAACATAAATATACATCAGTATATACAAATGTCGGCAACGAGGCGTAGACGAACACCATGAGTTGATCCCTCTATGACCCACTCGACTTCGATACTTCTCCGACACTTCAGCTTCAGAAGAGATTGATTCAGATAAACGGCCCTCAGGTCTTCCAAACCACTAAACAAAGAAAGTCCATACGCGGAACGCAGTCATTTGCTTTTTAAAATCCCTAACTTTTGCGTGAACCGCCCTTTGCGGGTTTTCAGTTCACCGGGATACCCTTTTTTGCCAAAGTCTCCCTTCCGGATTTTCGACTTTGCGGGTGTACATTTTTTCAATTTATATCCCTAATTTTTGCCCGAACCTTTTTCCTTTTTTATGGTTCGCCGGGATGCCCCATTTTTGCCTGGACTTTCTTTTTACTGTCCAGCGGGTCGCTTTCAAGCAAAGTATTTTTTAACTGCGTCCGTGTTCACCGGGGATGCAAAATCTTCACCATCCATCGTGGATAACAACAAAGCTCCTCCCGAGAAGACCTTGCTGACGATGTACGGACCTTCGTAATTGGGAGTCCACTTGCCCCGGTGATCGGAGTGTGGAGGAAGAATCTTCTTCAGGACGAGATCACCCGTCTGAAAGCTTCTAGGACGCACCTTCTTATCATAAGCTTTCTTCATTCGGCTCTGGTATAAACGACCATGCGCAATCGATGCCAACCTCTTCTCGTCCATCAGGCTGAGTTGGTTCAGTCGGTTCATAATCCATTCTGCCTCGTCGAGTTTCACATCAACCAAAACTCGCAAAGAAGGGATCTCCACTTCTAACGGTAGGACTGCTTCCATACCGTACACCAAGGAGAAAGAAGTTGCCCCGGTTGACGTATGTACCGTCGTACGATAACCGTGCAGTGCAAATGGCAGCATCTCGTGCCAATCTTTGTAGGTCACAACCATCTTCTGAACAATCTTCTTTATGTTCTTATTGGCCGCTTCAACGGCGCCATTCATCTTCGGCTGGTAAGGAGATGAGTTATGGTGTTCAATCTTGAAACTCTGGCACAGCTCCTTCATCATCTTGTTATTCAGATTCGAACCATTATCAGTAATGATCCGCTCGGGAATTCCGTAACGACAGATGATATCCCTCTTTATGAATTTAGCCACCACCTGCTTGGTCACATTAGCATATGAGGCTGCCTCCACCCACTTGGTGAAGTAGTCGATAGCTACTAGAATGAAGCGATGACCGTTAGATGCAGTGGGCTTGATCTTGCCTATCATGTCGATGCCCCACATGGAGAATGGCCACGGGGAGGACATGACATTCAACGGGCACGGCGACACATGAACTTTATCAGCATAAATCTGGCATTTATGACATCTCTTCGCGAATTTAAAGCAATCCGATTCCATCGTCAGCCAGTAGTATCCTGCTCTCAGGATCTTTCTTGTCATAGCATGCCCGCCGGCGTGCGTACCAAATGTGCCTTCATGGACTTCTTCCATGAGCATACTCGCCTCTTTCTCATCTACACATCTGAGTAGCACGAGATCATGGTTTCTTTTGTACAACACTCCATCAGGATTGAGATAAAAATTTCCAGCCAGCCTCCTCAGAGTCTTCTTATCCTGGGTTGACGCACCCGCAGGATACTCCTTAGTCATAAGGAAAGTCTGGATGTCATGGAACCATGGCTTGCCGTCGGCGGCTTCCTTGATTGCAAAGACAAATGCAGGTCTATCAAGACGAGAAAGGACAATTCTTGGAGCTTCATTCCAAAAATTGACTTTATACATCGAAGCCAACGTGGCTAAGGCATCAGCCATCTGATTTTCAGCCCTGGGAACATGATGGAGTTCCACTCGATCAAAGAACGGAAGTAGCCTTCTGGCATAATTCATGTACGGCACCAAATTCGATTGACGAGTCTCCCACTCCCCTTTAATCTGGTTGATTACAAGCGCCGAATCACCATATACGTCTAGGTTCTTGATTCTCAAATCAATTACCTCTTCTAGACCCATGATGCATGCTTCGTACTCCGCTTCATTATTGGTGACTGGAAACGTTAGTCTCGCAGTGAACGGGATGTGGGATCCGTGGGGAGTCGTGATGACCGCCCCAGTGCCACTTCCATAGGAATTAACCGCCCCGTCGAATATCAACTTCCACTAGGATTTCCTATCTGGCCCCTCGTCGGGTAACGGTTCATCGCAATCCTTCACTTTGAGAAACATAATATCCTCATCAGGGAATTCAAATTTCATCGGCTGGTAATCCTCGATCGGCTGTTCGGCAAGGTAATCAGACAATACGCTTCCCTTGATGGCTTTCTGGGAAACGTACTGAATATCATATTCCGTCAACACCATTTGCCATCTGGCAATCCTGCCCGAAAGCGCTTGCTTCTCGAAGACGTACTTGATCGGATCCATCTTCGAAATTAGCATGGTGGTGTGGTTGAGCATGTATTGTCGTAAACGTTTGGCATCCCAGGCTAGTGCACAACACGTCTTCTCCAGCATCGAGTAGCGAGATTCACAATCAGTGAACTTTTTACTCAAGTAGTAAATGGCATGCTCCTTTCTGCCCGTCTCGTCGTGCTGACCGAGAACACACCCCATACTATTCTCAAGAACTGTCAAGTACATGATTAATGGCCGTCCAGCCACTGGGGGTATCAGGATTGGAGGTTCCTGAAGATACTGCTTTATCTTATCGAATGCCTTCTGGCAATCCTCATTCCAGGTAATCGCCTGATCTTTCTTTAAAAGCTTGAACATCGGCTCACACGTGGCCGTGAGCTGAGAAATACACCTTGCAATATAGTTTATTCGGCCCAGGAAACCACGAACTTCTTTTTCCATTTTTGGCACTGGCATTTCTTGTATCGCTTTTATCTTCGCAGGATCAACCTCGATGCCTCGTTCGCTCACGATAAACCCCAGTAACTTTCCGGACCGTACTCTAAAAGTACACTTATTAGGATTCAGCCTCAACCTGAACTTCCTAAGCCTCTCAAAAAGCTTCAGCAAATTGACCAGATGTCCTTCCTCCGTTTGGGACTTCGCAATCATGTCATCAACATAGACTTCAATCTCATGATGAATCATGTCATGAAACAAAGTTACCATTGCTCGTTGGTAAGTGGCCCCTGCATTCTTCAGACCGAAAGGCATTACCTTGTAGCAAAATGTTCCCCAAGGAGTGATAAACGTCGTTTTCTCCATGTCCTCCGGCGCCATCTTGATCTGGTTGTAACCGGAGAAGCCATCCATGAACGAAAACACAGAGAACTGGGCTGTATTGTCGACCAACACATCAATATGAGGCAGCGGGAAATCATCTTTAGGGCTCGCCCTATTCAAATCCCGATAATCGACGCACATGCGTACCTTACCGTCCTTCTTCGGTACAGGCACTATGTTGGCGACCCACGGAGGGTAAGTGGTGACCGCTAAGAAGCCAGCATCAAGCTGCTTTTGCACTTCTTCTTTGATCTTAACGGTCATATCTGGTCGTGTCCTCCTAAGCTTCTGCTTAACGGGAGGACAATCTTCTCGCAGCGGCAAGTGGTGGACCACGATGTCCGTGTCAAGTCCGGGCATATCTTCGTATGACCAAGCAAAGACGTCACTATACTCTCTTAGCATCTCGACTAATCTCTGCTTGACATCATTCTGCAATGCAGCCCCTATCCTGACGTTTCTGACGAGCTCTTCAGAACCCAGATTCACGATCTCGATCTCCTCTTCATGAGGCAGAATAACTTTCTCCTCTTGTTTCAACAAGCGGGCCAACTCTTCAGGAAGGTCTTCATCTTCATCAATCTCTTCTTCGGCTTGATAGATCGGGCAATCGAAGTCGAAGTGAGCCGTAGAAGGTCCAGAGTTGATGTCATATGTTATGTGGATCCTGCAATAACAAGGGTTAAGTTTAAAACAAGGATGTGCAGGTTAGCACAAACCCCATTGCCATTTTATTGTTTTTCAAAACAAATACAAAACAGGAATAACAGAGATCACAATATTTGAATACGAAGAAAACACCTTTGATTTATTAATAAAATGCATGTACATAATCCAACAAGGCCCTGACAATAAAACCACTATGCCCAGGGTAGGACATAAGGTTGTACAATGATTGGAAAAAGTAAATCATTACTCTTCGCTTGCCATCTGGATGATATCCTTGATGGACCAATTGTTGAGGCCCTCGCCTAGCTTGCTTGGCTAGATCCAAGAGTCGAGGTCACAGTCGCTATCTCCGTTGTCTTCAGACACCGCGTTGATGCTTTCGAAAATCATTCCGCCACTGGTAAACTGGATCGGCCCTTTACCTCGAGACGCACTGCTGGAAGAAGAAGAAGCTTCAGCTCCAGGAGAATATCCCAACCCAAACTTATCTTGCTTGTTAGGTATCTCCAAAATTCGCCCCCAGCCTGGGTAGATCCGGCTTGGACAACGGCCCGAGCTTCCTTAAATAAGGAGAGAGTCATCTCTGGCTTTTCTGTGACTACAGGAGCTACGTCCTTCACTCTGACGGCTTCGAACGCTTGGCAAAAAGTATCATGGATTTCGCCATCCATCTCCACATACTTGAAGGACGACAAATGGCTCACCATTATGTCTTCCTCGCGACACACGGTTACGATGCTACCCCCGACAGCATACTTGAGCTTCTGGTGCAACGTGGAGGTCACGGCACCAGCAACATGGATCCACGGCCGGCCCAAGAGACAACTGTAGGCAGGCATGATGTCCATAATATAAAAGACCGCGTCGAACGTTTCCGGCCCGACTTGAATTGGCAGGGTCACCTCCCCGAAAACGTGTCGTTTAGTTCCATCGAACGCCTTCAGAACCAGATCACTGGGTGTGCAGATCACTCCACGAGTATCCAACTTCATTAATGCCTTCTTCGGAAGAACATTAAGCGACGAACCCGTGTCCACCAACACGTGCGACATGATTGTGCCCCTACACTCTATCGAGATGTGCAGGGCGCTATTATGGTTCCTCCCCTTCAGCGTCAGCTCCAGGTCCGTGAAACCTAGCCCATTTCCAGCATTTACGTGGGCTACAACCTCTTCTAGCTGATTTACCGATATTTCTTGCGGTACATAGGCGGCATTCAACACCTTCAGCAGCGCATTGCGGTGTGCTTCAGAATACAACAACAAGTTCAGAATGGAAATCTTCGAGGGCGTCTGATGGAGATGATCCACAATCTTGTAGTCACTCTTTTTAATCAACCGCATAAACTCCTCGACATCTTTAACAAGCAAGTCTTTTTCTGCCCCGCACGGAGCCTCTTCAACGACTTTACTTTTACCCTTATCGGCCGCATCAGCTCTGACCGCTTTATCCGCCACGACCTCTGGTGGTGCAAACACTCTTCCACTGCGAGTAATACCACTGACTCCCGCAAGGTTCTCCACAGTCGACCCAAACGGTTCTAGCTCCAACTTCTGCCCGTTGCAGTAGACTTCAGCCCCATAATGCCATGGGACAACGTTAGTGCTTTCGAACGGTATTGGCCCAACTTTGGTGATAGTAATTGTAGGCGGTCTGGGTGCAGAAATAGTTATCGACCGGCGAGGGATGGTGATGGTGGCGACTTCATCGGCCTGCTTCAGCACTACCTCTCCTGATCCACTTTCAGCCCTCCGGCTGAATTGCAGAATCCCTTCAGTCATCAGACTTTGAATTCCTTCGACCAACTGTTCACATCCATCAGAACGTGTGGCACAGTCCATACATAGCTCTCCGCAACCTGGAAAGAACCCTCTTTTCAGCAACTTAGCTATAACGAAGCTAAGCGGCGTCTTCAGATCTCTGACATCAGTCAACAAATCCAAATTCTCTTCTTCGATAATGGCATTCACTCCGCCTCCCCTATGATTCGGCATAGGATTCTTCGTGACATTTGGCACATTATCGGAGAAGTTGATGATCTTGGCATCCACCATGTCCTGCACCTTATGCTTGAAGGCTTTGCAGTTCTCTATTGTGTGGCCTGGTGCCCCTGAGTGAAACTCACAAGTGGCATTCGCGTCGTACCCTGGCGGAGGTGCCCCTGTCAAGGGAGCCAGCGTTCTATTTTGGATCAACTGTAGCTGAAGCAAAGTCTGCAAGAGTTGCGCGTACGACATGGGCGGTGTCTCGAAGTGACGGTTCGCCAAAGGTGCCCGATTCTGATACTTCCTGTATCCCTGTTGATTCGGTTGCTGCTGCTGCTGCTGCTGCGGGGCTGCCGGGATATTTATACTGGCCACCTGCTGGTGAGGACCTTTACCCTTTCTTCGAGCGTTGGTCACAGCGCTCGCTTCTCCTTCCTGTCTTTTGCCAGCATAAGGTTTCTTCCCGCCTCCCCCAGCTGGGGATGGCTCACCTTGAATTTTCCCGATCTTGATCCCATTTTCGACGTGCTCACCCATGATAATGAGATCTGAGAACGTCCCAGACATACCGCTGACTAACTTCTCATAGTAAACCCTTGGGAGGGTGGCTACAAACATCTGCACGAGCTCACGTTCAACCATCGACGGCTGAACCCTAGCTGCCAACTCACGCCACCGCTGGGCGTACTCCTTAAACCCTTCATTGTTCCTCTGCGACAGATTCTGCAACTGGACTCGGTTCGGGGCCAAGTCGCTATTGTATTGGTAGTAGTGCACAAATGCTTCAGCAAGATCCTTCCATGTGCGCACACTAGTGGGCTCCAGACCCATGTACCACTCGAGGGATGGCCCGGAAAGACTGTCTTGGAAGAAGTGCATCAGCAACTTCTCGTCTTCGGAATGAGCAGACATCTTCCTGTAGTACGATCTCAGGTGGACACGAGGGCAAGTGGTGCCCTTATATTTTTCGAAGTCAGGTACCTTGAACTTAGGAGGCACCTTGAAATCAGCAATTAGTCCCAACTTGGACATATCAACGCCCAGAGTATTCTGATTCTCGATATGTCTCATCTTGTCTTCAAGTGCCTTGAATCTAAGCCGCGCTTCAGCATTCAGCTCCCCTTCAGCACCTCTCTGAGAGAACACATCGTCCTGACGATCCTCTAGCCATGGCTGGGGCATAAACAGATTCCCGACACCCGCATTGCCGTTGCCCAGCCCAACATTGACATTAGCCCCCAGACTCCCATTATCGACGCCTGTCGTATTGAGTCCGATGTTGGTCATCACATTGCCGTTAGCACTTCCGTTTCCCCCGGTCACGGGGACACCATTCTGCGGAGTTTCAACTGGTGGAGGAGTAGGCACAGTCCCCCCATGGAGTACGCCGTTGCTATCAACCCTTGAAATCAAAGGCTGAACCAAAGTTCTGAGCTGCTCCTGGCCATTGGCGACCGCTTGCATGAGCTCCATGAAGCGATCCATCCTTTCGTGGAGTTCCTGAACATCAGTTTGCACTTGCTCCATGATCCTGATTTGATTAGCTCTAGTCGGATAGCGGTGAATAGGTCTCTGATCAATCCTGGAACCCCCTAAGACAACCTGAAACAACCTGCGACAACCTGAAATAACCTGGAACAACCTGCGACAACCTGTGAAACACAAAAGGGTTAGGAAAAACAACAAAGTGCTCGTTATGCAAATGCTTCATGCAAATGCAAACGTGTATCTGTGCGTTAGGGGGATCTCCCCCGATCCTAGTGCCTGAGTGCCAGTGCTGATAATAATAAGAAGTCCAAGTCCAATCATGGAAATAACAATCTCATATATAAAGAAAGCCCATCAAGGCAGTACACCACATCAGCGAGTACAAGATGAATCAACAGTGTGACCTCAGCCAATAAACCTGGTGATGGTCAGCATACAACAATGATCAAAACAAAAGGACTACAAATAGTCAAGTACGGTCACAGGTGCGATACTCTTCTAACAACTCCTTCGTTTCTGGATGATCAGGCAGGGTGAGTAACCCCTCGACGAGTAATTCCCTCTGCACAATGGTGTACTGAAGTCCTTCAACCGAACCTTCCCATGCTCCTTCACCGAAGCAATCTTCTAACTTCCGCTTCTTGGACTCAAACGTCAGTTTGCGTTCCTTCAGGTTAGCGAGAGCTCTGTTAAGCTGGCCTTCAATGGCGTATCTTCGAGCGGTTTCTTCATCAAACCTCTTCTCACTATCCTTCACCTGGGCTTCCAGCTTGGAGATCTGTAGCATCAGCTTATCCTCCCGCTCTTTCCTGGTGACCAGGGAAGCCTTCCAGTGCTGGTTGAACTTGGATATCCTCCGATATGCTTCGTCCAAGTGTTGCTTCTTCGTAGCCAGGTTGTCGTTGACAGCTTTGAAGTCTTGGCCCATGCGCTCGCGCTCGGCTATCTGCTTAGTCAGGTCTGTACCTAGCTGGTTCACCAGCTCTGTCTGCCTTTTGAAGGAATGAACGACTTCGTTCCTCTCGCTTCGGAGCTGAGCCAACTCTTTCTCCAGTTCCTCATTCGCCCGCTTCAATTCATCTCGCTCAGCTAACACCTGATTATGCTGCTGAATGGGCACAGTGGTAGGCTCTTCAATCATTGGAGGGCTTTTCTGGCTTGGCATGAGGAAACGACATTCCTATAGCATCTGCTCTGGCTCTGATCCAAGTCACATACGGAGGGTAGGCTTGATTATTGCTTCTCCCCAGCAATGGATTTCCTCTCTTACTGATACCATTCCAGGCACGTTGAAGCTTGGATAAAAGATCCCCCTCTAGAAGACCAGTGAGGTACAGAGATTCCTGTACCTCTTCATCCTTCGGCGGAGCTCTCAAAGCATACGCGAATTGTCGGACCAGCAAAGACGGATTGTAGTTTATACAGCCTTTCCTGCCTATCAAAGGCACGTTCAGAAACCCGCTGCAGCTGAAGATCACCTCAGTACCCAGCCTATCTCTGTCAAACCAGTCAATATCCTCTGCAGATAAACTCATCAGACGCTCAAACCACTCAGCTATGGCTGCAGACGAAACAAAAGGACCCCTCTTGGGCAGATGACTATCAAGCCATTTATAAAGCAAGGGTACACAGCATGAGACATTCTTGCCCCTCCAGTTTTCTTTTTTGTAGTGGATAGAATGGTAGACATCTCCTATCAAGGTAGGGACTGGATTCCCTGAAGCAAAGATATGAAATGCATCGAAGTCTACAAAATCGGGCATATTGGGGAACAGAATGATGCCATATATGCACAAAGCGAGAATGGCGTTGAATGCGACCCAACATCCGTCTTTGGCGCACTGCTGAGCCTTTCCCACTAAAAAACTGCAAGGAGAACCCAAGAACCTTGTTCCAACTAGTCAACACCAACTCGGAGGCGTCCAGATGAAGTGAAGGAGCTAAACCAGCCAGATCAGGCTCATCATCCATATGAACAAAAGGCATCTGCCTCTTGATAGGCACACCTAGCAAATCAGCATACTCCTCTAGCGTGGGTGCGAGAACAAAATCTTGAAAAGTGAAACATCTCAACGGAGGGTCATAGAACTGCAGCAGAGCGTGCAACCCATTCAACTCGAACACAGAAGGTTTACGAACCAAGTTGAGCAATTTTCCATAAGATTTTCTGAACTTATCCCTCACAGAATCATCTGCTAAAGCTATCAAACCAGTCAACTTAACCACATCAGGGGCAGGGAACTTGTAAGCCACGGTCTTCCTCAGAGAACCCATAACAATACAATAGGAGGCAAGAAATTCTGGATCGGGGAAAACGGTACCTGCAACACAGACACACGTTAATGAAATACAAATGAGTATGCAAACTAATGCAAAATGCAATCATGCAACAGGAGATCAAGGCAAATGTGTTGTGGAGATTCTGTATCAACAAAACCATAACGCTGCTCTATCAAGAACAACCACTGATAAGAAGAAAATCTGCACTGTCAAGAACAACCATCTGATAGGGCCATATACATAGGACCATAATTCTGCTCTGTCAAGAACAAATGTCTGATAATACGGACCTTTGATACATGACCAAAAACTCTGCTCTGTCAAGAACAAACATACATCTGCTGATGAGATCTTCAGACCCCAATCATAAATCTGCTCTGTCAAGAACAAACAACTGATGACCAAAACTCTGCTCTATCAAGAACAAACATCTGGTAATAACACTCTGCTCTATCAAGAACAAACATCTGGTAATAACACTCTGCTCTATCAAGAACAAACATCTGATAATAACACTCTGCTCTATCAAGAACAAACATCTGATAATGGGATCTTCAGACCCCAGTCGTAAACCTGCTCTGTCAAGAACAAACATCTCTGATGATAAGATCCTCGGATCAAAACCTGTTCTATCAAGAACAAATACACATCTGATGATAAGATCCTCCGATCAAAACCTGCTCTATCAAGAACAAATACACATCTGATGAATATAAGGCCCTCTGATACAGGACCAAAGCTTCGCTCTGTCAAGAACAATCATATAGCTGATGATGAGAACCTCCGGTACCAACAAAACTGATTCACTGTCAAGAAAACCAGATGGTCTGAAGGTCAAAGTTTCCTGCAATAAACCCAACCCTGCTCACAAGTATGGACCTAAACTGACTCAAGTTCGGCATCCTATGTGTTCATCAGCGTCACAGACATTCAAGAGGGGTGATACGATACCCAGAAGGTGTGGCATCACCAACTCATGAAGCGGCCTCACTCGGCTGAATCACAAATGATCGGTCCCCAGAGTCGACAATCCACCAAACCAGCAACCGTCTCAACCCAAAGGGTTGAAAGAGAAGCCAACCGGGAGAACCTCGTCTGAGCGTGGATTTCATGAGACACTAGTGCCTGCAAAACAAGCACGCGCCCACTAATTTCCACAACTAATGCTATGTTCACTCAAGCCTGGGTCTGGCTTCTCACTCATCAGAATGCCCCTCCCACAACAGCACAAATAATCATATCATACTGAAAATAAAATGCGGGAAATAAAGTGCGATAAATAAACACAACCCAACAAGTAGTCATACAAGCGCTAGGATTGACTCTCATAGGGAACCGGAGAACCAGAGATTCTGGGTTCGATCCCCAACAGAGTCGTCAGCTGTCGCTTTCCGCGAAAATAAGGTGCCGGCACAACAGAAGAGTCGCCACCTTTCGTTATTTATCCCTCGGAGCGGGAAAGGAAACAATCGGAAAAACCTAACGAAAAAGGGTAAGACAAGGTCTTCGCAACCATTGTCTGAGTTCGGGAGTCGGTTACGCAAGGGGAAGGTATTAGCACCCCTCATGTCCGTCGTACTCGACAGGATCCACGCTTGTTGTGTTTACTGGACGGGTTGGTTTATCTATCTACCTATCAAGGCTGGCTTAAAAAGAAAAGAAAAATGACTGGGCAAAGCGTCGCACTTTCTGCCTACGTATTCTCATCAGAGAACGAGAAATCAGAGTCAACGTAGTTCGGCCTACGGCGGGATACGGGGAAGGTGGCTCGCCAATACATTAGTATTGTGCCTACGTACTCTCACCAAGGATGAGAGATCAGAGCTTACGTAGTTCGGGACACTACGAATTATTTTCTGTCTTTTACGGAAGAAGTGTTTTTTATTGTGTTTGCAATTTCAATCGCACTAGAGACTATGACCTGAGAGTGAATGCGTCGCATGTCACCCAAAGGGTACCATACTAGACATCCAGACTGTGGAAAAGAACCTCTCCCACAATCCTTTCTCAGATAGCTTAAGGCTCGTGACGTACGAAAGAAATCATTCATGATTACTGTATCTTAAGCTGTTTTGAGATGAGAAGAGAACAGGCTCAACTAGGAGGGAGACTATCAAGTCCTACTGTTGTCATGCCAAGGATTCATCCTATGGTTGAGGTTTGAAACAGGGAACTCCTAGAAGTTGTCATGCATAGGTTTCAACCTAAAGTTCTATCATCACCTCCTTATCAAAGGAAATGAGAGTCCTAAGGGATCATGTCAATGATACACAGAAACAGATAAAGCATCAGCTTAAACAGTAAACGGTAATACGGTAAAATGCATGCAATGCAAGTGAGGGAGGAAATGTGTGTGGGGCATCAGCCTCCACAAGCTTATCTCAACCTCAAGCCAGATATGAATAACAGTAATCATACTAAAAAGATAACATGCTATCAAGCAAGAACAGTAAACTGCAATCATACAGAAGAAATGAAATAAAATGCCATCAGGCAAACAAACCACATGGGCAAGGGAGCTGGGCTCTACCGAATACCCGTAAGCAAAGCCATACAGTAACAATACAAGTAGAGGGAGCAACTCAACCTCTAGTGCAATCATGCTCCTAGATTAAAGCTATTATAGATATGGACTTATTCTAATGCATGAAGCAAGTCAAACAAGGCACATCAATACAGGAAAGAAACAAAGAAGAAGGCAAATCAACTCCTCTCTCTCTCAATTCCAAGCTTCAGCTCTTCTGACAGCAACTCAGTCTTCAGACCTCCATCACTCTGGACAAATATCAATTTGCTTCTCCAGGTTTCAACCTTTCAACATAAGTTTCAACTTATCTTCCTTTTCAAGCTTTAGCTCCTTAATCAGCTCCACCTTCAGGCTTCACTTTCACCACAAGTATCAACTTGATTCCTTCAGGATCTCCAAGCTTCAAAGTAAGTATCAACTTATCCTTTGATCTTCAAGCCTCAGCTCTATACTCAATTTTTACTGGATCTTCAAGTATCAACTTGATCTGCTGGCTTTCCAAGCTCTTCAAGCTTCAGCTGAAATGGCAATGCTCAGGGAATCATCCTCTTCCATACTCTTCAATGAAGTCTTCATCTTCACACTCAAGCCCAACATCCCTCAAGATACTCAAACCAGAGGAAATCACTTAACTGGATAAGCTGGGGTGTTAAACTGCTTATTGACCACCAAAGGTGACCTATAAGGGTTCAACATCAAAAGAAGGTTCCCTCAAAGGTTCTACTTCTTAGGTACCATCACTTATCCCTCCAAAGGAGGGAGGGGAATACCATGGAAGGACCTTGAATCATGGGGAGGAATGGAGGTGAAAGATACCATCCATGTTTAGGGAAGAACTTAACTAGGTCTAAACTCTTCCTAATTCCTAACCTTAAAACAACAACAAAACAAGCAAGGCCTCAAGCTCTCAAGCTCCTTCTTCAATATCCAAGTCTTCTACTATGCTCCTCCATGCTCCTCAAAGCAAGACCAAGCCCACCAAGCCAAACAAAAACTCACAAAGCCAGGCAAACAAAAATACAAGCCCCCAAGGGCAACACAATCAACAATCAACTACAAAAATCAATTAAAAATAGTATACTATCATATTAAAATCTAATATAATTTATAGGGGATCCTATATACCTACCCTTAACACCCTATATGTCCCAATATCTAACTTGACCTAGAAACCCAAAATTCTAGTGTTTTTGTGGACCTATGTTAAGGATTGACCTAAGTCTACACAACCTAAAGTCATCTAACCAAAACTAATCAAAAGTTAATCACAAAATTATGGAATAAATCCAGAGGGGAGCTAAAGTCCAAATCTAACTATCCTAAAAAGAATGGCCTAAAAATATAAGGGGAACTAGCTAAACAAAAATCTACAAGTCTATGCATCAACATAAAAAGAATTAAAAAGCTATTAAAAGAGAAAATACACAAAAAATATTAAAAATACATGAAATGCAAATATTTTGATTTTATAATTTTCTAGACATTATCATGAAATGGGAGAAAAAATCCCCATGCAAAAATCATCATTTTTCTATTTATTATGATTTTCCAAAGATTAAAATAAAATGGAGAAAAAGAAATTAAAATGAGAAAGCATTGGTGTGAATAGCAATTATGTTCAGTTCAATTCATGAATGGGCTCAAAATGGGGGTGGGGATATCAATGCGCGCCAGGCCCAATTATTAGTCAGAAATTAATTCACAAATTATAAAGAAAAAGAATAAGAAATGGTGCAGTTAGTAACAAAAACTAGTTCAAAACAATCATGGGCCATAAAAGGGGGTGTGGTTATCAAACTCAACTAAAGCCCAAACCCTCAGGTTTAATGAAACGCCGCGTTTCATTGTTCAGCATTTCCCTCTTCAAACGAAATTGAATCTCAGCCACACGATCTAAGTCCCATTCAATTAGTCTTTGGGCATCCAACGGCCACGTCTTCATCTTCTTCCTCCAGCTAGTGTTCAAAGGAGGAAGCCATGGAAACAGAGCTACATAGTGAATCTTCGCCCAACTCGTATCACCTCAATTCTCCATGAAAAACTAAAATTCAAAACCCTAATCTGTCCAGAATTCCATGTTGATCACAACCATGGCCTCAAAATCAATTGAAGTGCCCTAAATCTCTGAACCCGATCCAAGATCAAAATCATGCTCAAACTTCAGTTCTCACAATTCTTGAAATTAATTACCTCAGAATGATCACCACCTCACACTAGTTAATTCTTGATATCAAACTCATGCTATAGCTCACCATAACTCGTGTTCTTGGTCAAAACAAAAATGGTGTCATCAACTGAAACTTTACCAATTGATCTCAAACTTCCCAGAATCCATCACCTAATTGTCTCTAACCATTCTAACCTAACAATTCTGCCTAATTATGCTTAAATCATGGTGTAGAAGAAAAGTTACTAACCTGACAAATCTTGATTAACAGATGGGGTAAACCTTCACTTCAAGCTCTCAAACTCTTCAGAATCAATCCTTGAATGATGATCTTGCCACTGTTTGCAAAAGATTGGACCAAGAAAGCCTGAATCTCCAAAACCGATTATGACTTGCAACCTTCAAAATTCAAAAGCTATCTCCTCAAATCTCCATGGTTTTGCTCTCAATTTGGTATGCACAGCTTCAGTGTGATCAATGGAATGTGTTTGGATTGAAAGAAGTAATGGAAATTGATCAGAATGTGGAATTTGATTTCAACTTGCAATGGAAGCAATTGAAATGGCTATCTCACTCTTCTCTCTAATATCTCACCAACCTTGCATCTGAGCAAGTTCTATACACTATATAGAATGCATTGGACCTCTCTAGAACCATCTGGAATCATCCAATGAGAAATTGGGATTCTCATGTCATGAGTTTATGACTTCATCTCATCTCATGCATCATCTCATGCCAAGCCTCTTACAACAACCAATTCTGACATGAAATTCTCCTTAGATGAGATATGGGATGTGTTAAGATACTTAGCAAGCTTGTACATTGCCTTTCCTTATGTTTTGCACTTGAACCTTATTATGCAAGCAACCATTTTCCAAAGCAACTCCATGATCTAAACCTCAAATCAAAAAAGTGGCTGAACCATTGTTTCTAAAATGATTTTTGGAGTCAAAATGACCTATTATATGCCATGGTTTGGATGTGTAACTTGGAATTTCCAATTTCCAACTTCAACTTATTTAACTTATGCCTCCATTTTAGGTCATTTTTACCACTTTTTGCTACAAGCCTTTTCAACATCTCATGACCTCCCTACTAGCCTTAAAACATCATTCTAAGCAAGTTTTATGTTGAATATTTTTCCATTTGAAGCTTGGAAATAGGAGTTATGGCCTTAGGCTTGAAATGACCTATAATCTCCAAATGACCAAAATGCCCTTGACTTGTCAAAGCCATAACTTGAGTTCTACAAATCCTATCAAGGACTTCTAGTACTCTCTAGAAAGCTAAGAAGATGAGGAACAACATTCATGTTGACCAAAAGTTCATAGGAATCATCCTTCTTGGGCAAAAGTTGGATTCAAGTTGGGTGACTTTCAAGGACCCAGATTCACATACCTCAGATGACCTGTAACTTGTCAAAGTCATAAATTGAGCTCTACAAATCCTATCAAGGACTTCTAGTACTAAAATTAAATCTAAGAACAAGCTCTACAACATTCATGTTTGGGGTAAGATGAGATGACAATCACATCTTGAGCTAAACTGCCTTGAAGATAGGGATCAAACTAGGGGATTTTACACTGTCAAGCCTTAGAAACCCTAGCTTGAAACTTCTCAAACTCTTCAATCATGATGAGTTGATCTTAGAATAATCCTTATAGCATCTCAATGCATCAATCCATGATCACATGGCTCTTGGATTAGGTCTCAACCCTCTCCAAATCATCAGTTGACCTAGGGTTGACCCAGTCAAACCCTAACTGCACCACTCATGGCTGAGTCTTCTTATTCTCGCACAATGGAATATCTAGGCTTCATGATGGCTTTCAAGACATCTCATAAGCTCTCTCAAATCTTCAAGTCCATCCTCATAGCTTCAGAATCATCTGAGGAGCTCCCACAACTCTCAAGTTAGGAGGTACACAACCTTGGTTTCAACCAATCTTTCTGAGGATCTCTTAACTTCTCTGACAAAGATATCAGACTTTGAACACTTGAATAACCTTCTTGGCTAGCTTCAAAGTCTTCATTGGTACTCTTGATTGATACTCATACCTCTTGATGAACACAAGCTAGGTAAATAAATGTTGGTCAAATTTTAGGGTGCAACAGGTGGCACCTATCTTGATTTCTTTGGCGTCATCTTCAGTTTCAATGTTGATGACTTCAATCTCTTCTTGATACGGTTGAATGACCTCCGAATCTTGTTTTAGAAATCTAGCCAACTCCTCTGAGAGATCACAATCTTTGTCAGCTTGCTAAATTGGATTATCAAAGTCATATGGGGACCATAGAAGAGTTGTTGCTAACAGGAACAGCAGAAGATCTGCACGATGGATGATTTCATGCCTTTATTTTAAAAAAAGAAAAAGGAAAATGCTAAAAAAAAAAACATTGCCCTTTTATATATTTTTGTGCAAAAAATAAAAATTAATGAAAGAGAGCGCAATTTAATGCAAAAGTTATTTATTGGTGATAAGTTCATACTTTTAAAGCAAAAGGGGCCCTACAACATGATCCCTATGCCTCGGACAGAGCATAGGATTTCAAAAAAACAGAAAAAACAGGGAATTACTCTTCCTAAAGAGTCACTTTAGGGGATTTCCACAATGCTCCAGTTGTTTAGCGTTTGATTGGGTGTGTCTTGGGGTACACCATACACAGCTCTTCAGGCACGTCGTCTTCACTTTCCATAAATGTGACTTGACGATCATCGAGATGGGCCTCCACTAGTAAAAACCAATTGAGTTGCAAGTTTTTTACCTTTGTCAGAGGTGCTCTTCTCTTGCGCTTTCTTCTTGCTAGTATATTCTTGTTTACTAGCAGTTCCAACACTCTGCCCCATCCCCGAGGGTGTCCTTCTTCAATAACCGTTTTTGCATCCTTCAATGTCACGATTGAGATGCAGGGTTTTTTTATGAATCATATTAACATTAATCACCCTCAAAAGCTTAGAACGAAGTTTTGTGCACTTCTCCTTCCACCTCAACATACCAGAAATAAGCTAAATGGATTACGAGAACATCTTCTTCCCCCTCAATGACAACCGTCTCATTATTGATCATGAATTTAAGCCTTCGATGAAGGGTTAACGTCACGGCACTGGCTGCATGGATCCATGGTCGGCCGAGAAGACAACTATAAGCAGGATATATGTCCATCACATAGAATATGATAATAAACGTGTGTGGTTTGATCTTAATTGGAAGGTCAACCTCACCAATGACAACCCCCTGGCTCTGTTGAAAGCCTTCACAATCGTCTGACCTAGGCTTCATCGTAAGTCCTTCTATTGATAACTTGCATAGCAAATTCTTAGGTAACACATTCAGTGATGACCCATATTAACTAAAACTCGAGAGAAAACAACACTCACACACTCCACAAAGATTTGTAAGGCCTTATTATGATTCTTACCCTCAGGGGGGTAATTATCCGTCATTGAAACTTAGAGTATGGCCGGAAGCTATGTTTTCCTACTACCTCCTCAAATTGCACTACAGATATTTCTGGAGGCACATGGGCGACCTTCAAGAATTTCAACAATGCCTCTTGGTGAGATTTTAAAGACATCAACAGGGATAACAAGGAGATCTTTGAGGAGTTTAGTTGAGTTGGTCAACCACTTTATAATCGCTTTTCTGTATAATCCTCAGAAACTCCTCTGCTTCTTCATTAGAAACAACCTTCTGCTTGGAAAACTGCCCTTGTTCAGCGGCAACTTGTTTTCCAACATCTTTGCTAGCAGTTACCATGGTTGTTAATGGGCGATGGTGTTGGCACAAAAACTCTACCACTCCTGGTGACGCCACCAGTCCCAACAATATTTTCCACTGACTTCTTCTCTTCTAGGATATCCCTCTTTCCCTTCAAACCTTCTGCCCATTAAGAAAGACAACTTGGTCGTAATACCCAAGGAACAACTTTTGTGCTCTCGTAAGGAAAACATAACAGAAGTTGAAATAACAAGCTGGTTCATCTAAGGTTGAGACATGGGTATTTCAATCGGATCGTAAGGTATATCAAGAGGTCTTCTACCTTGACCAATAGGGAAGCACGGATGATTCATCACATGGGATTTATAAAGGAACATGGGTATGACCATACAAATTATCCCAGTCTTCCTCATCACAAGGAATTACCAATGGAGCACAAGCCGAGTTATTAGGGAGATCTCATGGTTCATCTTCACCATCATATGGTATATCCAGTGCATCAAAAGGAATATCGAGGGTGGCAACTTCTTCAGCTTTCAAGATTTGTTCTACCATGAACACACCTTGATCAATCAGAATTTGGATACCATTCTTCAGCTCAATACAGTCTTGATAATTATCAAACAAATGTGACAGTCTGCCAGACAACCGGGATAAATGTACTTTAACAAGAGTTGCTCTTTAACAATAGAAAAAGATGTCTTTATTTTGTCAATGTTCGAAACCAATTGAATCCCTCTAGAGTCCTCAATCATATTTGTGGCATGATAAGGAGGCATGAGGTTTGTATTGATGTTGGGAGTATTTTTGGTAAAACTAATCGCTTTCAAGTTAATGAGGTCTTGAACAAAATACTTTAGAGTTTTGCAATTTTCGATGTTGTAGCCTGGAGCGCCAGAGTGTAACTCGCAGTGTGCATTAGCATCGTACCCAGGGGGAAGGACATCTGGATGGGTCCCTCATCTCCCTTAATTTCACTAACCCACCTTTCAAAAGGTATGGAAGTAACCTAGCATATGTTGACGGAATTAGGTCAAATCTTTTTTATGGCCTTCCTTGTCTCTGTTGGCCTTGGTACTGATTCTGACGTGGTTGATATGGTTGTTGGTTTCGAACTTGTTGTTGAGCCACAAGTTTACTAGCAGGGATAACAAGTGATTGTTGATGAGGGAGTAACAGCAGTGACATGGTGGTAACCTTGATGAGTGTCGCTGACTGCGAAAATCGGTGCCGGCTGACAGAAGAGTCGCCAGCGTGCGTTATTTATCCCAACGGAGGGAAAGGAAACGCTCGAAGTAAACCTCGCAAAAAACGGGAAAAGGTATGGTCATCGCAACCAAAACCTGGGTTCGGGAGTCGGTTACGCAAGGGGAAGGTATTAGCACCCCTCACGTCCATCGTACTCGATGGGATCCACGCTTGTTTGGTTTGTACGGATTACACTTCTATCTAAACTAAAGGATGAGGTCTGAAAAAGGAAAGAAAAACATGACTCGGTAAAGCATCGCACTTTATGCCTACGTATTCCCGTCTGGAACGAGAAATCAGAGTCAACGTAGTTCTCCTAACTACGGGAAAGGAGGGGAAGGTTGCTCGCTAGGATATCGCATCCTATGCCTACGTACTTCCACACAACACGGAAGATCAGAGCAAACGTAGTTCGGGGCTACGCACGACACAAGCTGTTCAAATGTCTTTTATGAAGAATATCACCTTAAACAAGGGTTTTCTTATTATCAGTCCCTGAAGGACAAAAAGGTTGATGTTTGTTCAAATCTTTTGACGGAAGAAATGAATTGATTTTGTTATAACCTTTATTAGTGTTTTTCTGTTGTTTTGAAGGAAGAAGAGATGACACTCTAAAAATCCTAGGGTTAAAAGGGGATAAAAATCTACCCTAATATTATCATGCATGGGTTAACTCCTAATGTCTATCATGCTCCTCTCTTGCGCAGAGAGAAACATAGATCCTAAGGGAATAGACGAAAACAGAAACAGCAGATATATACAATAAATCAATAAAATGCATGGATGCAACAATACAAGCGAGGCAAGGGAGTCCCACTCAACCTCGAACCTAGAAAACAATAGGGCAAAAGTGAACAGGATTCACTTTCAACCCCACCAGGGTAAACAGCAAACAATACAGTCAATCAATACATCAGAAACTAAAACAGCAAAAGCTAAACAGCAAAGCAGTCTTCATCAGCATCAACAACTATCTTCAAGTCAATATCAGCTATCCACAGGCTTCAAGCAAGCATCAGACTTTATCTTCAATCTCCCAATGGCTTTTCTTCAAGTCCTAACCTCCAAGCTGAGGAATCAATCACAAGAGTAAACTGGGTGTTAAGCAATTAGTTGACCACCAAGGGTGGCAAACAGACTGCTATCAACACAAGAATATTTCTCTCAAGAGTTCTATCCCTTAGACATTAGCACCAAGCCTTCCAAAGGAAGGGGGTGAGTGTCTTAGAGAGACTCTGCCTTCCATGTTTGAGAATCAAGTTTGCTACTCTAGGGCTCTGCCTAACTCCTATGTCCTACAAACTTCAGAAGCTACCAGCAAGAGATACTGCTCATTAGCTCTGGAAATTGGTCTTCATTCTCTGATCTTCAACTGGGCTTCATCATCACAGGTCTCCAGCTCTCCCCAAATCCCAAACAAACCCAATACCCCACACAGGCCAAAAGAAATAACCCTAAAGAGGGCACACCACACAATTAATCAAATATAAGCAATATACTAGTAGCAGTAGGGGAATCTTA
>CAWUDS030004669.1:0-14687 GCA_963859935.3 Lathyrus sativus | reverse complement strand
TGTTAACCGGAGGATAGCGTTCATTTCGGGCAACAAACTGCTCATGCTGATCTCGATTCTCAACAGTTGGCTGTACAACTTGGTCTGCAGTGAGATTGTTCGCTTGCGGGAAGCCTTCCATAGAATCATACTGATGGTTGGGCGCCGTGGCGAACCTTGCCAAAGTGTTAGGAGCCTGGAAATTGCCTTCAGACATAGCCACCAATTACCTGTAACCGACTATGCTGCTTGATTCTGCTCAAATCCGCTTCAGCCCTTGGTTGTCTTCAACACACTCCACTCTTGCCTCAAACAATTCCCCGAGAATCACTTTCTGGTGAAAACAAAGGCTGGATAAGTGCTCTGACCTGCTAGAGAAATGCTATGCAGTATGATTTATGCGAACAGAAATACAAAAATGCTAACGTGCATGTGTGCATTGGAGATATTTTCCCTCCAATTCCAGTGTCAGTGGTAGCGAGACGAGATAAACCATAAAGACAATATTTGGAAAAACCCTCATATATTGATTAGAACAACAGTCTTGTCAAGAGGTTACATAACTATGCTCCATACAGCTGATATGATAAGGAGGATCCCAGCCAACATGCCTGGTGGTGATCTCAACATACAGAATACAAGAGAGAAATCAAATACGGGTACGGTTGCGGAAGTCTTCGACCATCTTCTTTGTCTCTGCATGATCTGGTTGATAAATCAAACCTTCTATCAGCCGATCTCTCTTCCTGACCGTCCCATGGATGTCTCTGACAAAGTCTTCCCAAGCCTTATCATTGGCACCGCCCCCAGATTTGGGTCTCTTGGCATCTGCTCTATGCTGGAAATCTTCCAAATTTTTCATGGCATCTGTCAGCTTGCGCTCGGCCTCGTAACGGCGACAGGCTTCTTCTTCAAGCTCCTCAGTCTTCACTTTGACCTGTTCTTCTAACTGAGCTACCTGTGTCTTCAGCTCTTCTTCTCGCTCCTTGCGCTTGGTCATAGTGAGATCCCAGTGTTCTCTGAACTTGGCTAGCTTTGTGTAGGCCCTTTCCAGCTCTTGCTTCTTAGTGGCCAACACACTACTAACTGAGTCTACATCTAACTCTAGACGCTTCTTGGTTTCAGTCAATTCCAATAGCGTAGTCTTCAGATGTTTTAGAGTTTCAGCCTGTTGCTTAGAAAAGTATCCTGTTTCAATCTTTTCATGCCGAAGCCGGGCATTCTCCTGCTCTAAAGCCTCTTTAGCCCTTGCTAGCTCTTCTTTCTCCGCCATCAGCTGCTTATAGACCTGAATGTCCACAGTGGTAGGCTCCTCCACCGGAGAAGGATGCAATGGCTGAACCGCTGGATACGGCATAAGGAATTTCACAGCTCGCTCACGAATCCATTCTACATATGGGCTAGGACCTCGAGTATCCCCTCTGCTACCTGAAAGCTTCCCTCTCTTGTGCAAGTTTTTCCAGGCTTTCTCAAGTTTAGTCAGCATCTCTTTCCCCATTGCCCCAGTGAGATACAGAGATTCCTGTATCTCCTCGGGCTTTGGCGCTCCTTGAGGTATGTACCCAAATTGCTTGATCAATAAGGAGGGGTTATAGTTGACACAACCTTTCCTTCCTATTAACGGAACATTCGGGAATCCTTCGCCTTTGAGTATGACTTCAGCTCCAAATACCTCTTTATTGACCCATACCACGTTCTCAGCAGTCAATCCCATTAAGCACTCGGGCCATCCTAGAGAATTGATAGAAGTAACAAAAGGGCCTGACTTAGGCATATGACTGGTGAACCACCTGCATAGGAGAGGTACACAGCAAGACACATTCCTTCCTCGTCGCTTTTCATTCTAGTAGTGAGTTGAATGGTGGATATCTCCCAGCAAAGTAGGAACTGGGTTTTCCGCAGCCAAAATATAGAAGGCATCAGAATCAACAAAATCAGGAATATTCGGGAACAACACGATGCCATAAACACATACAGCAAGGATAACGTCAAAAACATCCCAGCTACCCTTCTGGGCATATTCTCGAGCCTTCTCCACTAAGACATCCAACGGGAATCCCCATACGTCTCCTCTTCTGATCATCTTCCCAGACAGCTCAGACTCTTTCAAGCACAGAATGGTAGAAAGCTCAGCCAGCTTAGGCTCAGCGTCCGTACGATAAAAAGGCATCTGCTCACGGATCGGTATATCCAGAAGTGCAGAGTACTCCTCCAGGGTAGGAGCCAAAACGAAGTCGGGAAATACAAAACACCTGAGCTCCGCGTCGTAAAACTGTAACAGAGTATAGATGCCGCTGGTCTCGTAGGCAGATGGCTGATAAACGTAGGTCAGAATCCTCCCATACCTCTTTCTGAAGTCACCCATTCCCCTCTTCTTAGCAATAGCAATCAATTCTAACAATAGACTGATATTCGGAGACGGAAACTTATAGGGCAATACTCTCTTCAGGTTTTCCATGTCTTGCTAGGAACAAACACCAGAACTGGAAGGGAAAATATGTACCTGCAATACACACACGTTAGTTGAATGCAGATGGTAATGCAATGATGCAATATGATAAATAATGCAATCTGCGAACACAGGGGCTATGCTGTAGCCTGAAGAGGAATATCTCTGTGATCAAGAACAGAAAACCAACACGGTCACCAGAATCTCAGGACACTAACTACCATCTGATACTCAAAATATCAATCCCCTGGTAAGAAAACCATCTGAACCTCTGTATCTGACGAGAATACCATCTGATAATAGCCTCAACCTCAGATAAGAAACCCATCTGACCCAGACAACACACCTGGAGATGAATCAAGAACACCATCTGATAAAGATACTGAATCATGGTTTCTGAAGGCCAGTTTTCCTGCAATAACCCAGTCCCTCTCACAGGTAGGATAGACCTAATCCACGGACAAAGGTACGGCATCCTATACGGTTATCAGCGTCACAGACTTTCATGAGTGACGATACGATTCCCAGAAGGAGTGGCATCATCAGGTCATGAAGAGGCCTCACTTAGCTGACTTCCAATGATCGGTCCCCAGAGTCGACAACCCTCACGTCTGGACTCCCCTCAGATCCTCAGGACCGGAAAGGAGCACCTCTGCAAGAATCTCGTCTGAGCGCAGATTTTCGTAGGGAACTGTGCCTGCTCAGCAGACAGGTTCGTCTACTACTTCTCCACAACTATATCTAGGTGTGTACTCAAGCCCAGGTCCGGCTTCTCACTCACAGTAACCTCCCTTTGCCCACAGCAATCATCATAATAATATAATGCTGGAAAATAAATGCGGAAAGGTAAAGGTACAGAAAAGTAAAGTGCAGAAAAGTAAAACACAATATGCACAACACCCAACAAATAAACACCCAAGCGCTAGGATTGACTCGCGTAGGGGATGGGAAACGGTCCCAGCATAAGGGATGGGAAAAGTCCCTAGATGCTATAAATCCCCAGCAGAGTCGCCAGCTGTCGCTACTGCGAAAATCGGCGCCGGCTTGACAGGAGAGTCGCCACCGTGCGTTATTTATCCCTCAGAGCGGGAAAGGAAACGCTCGAAGTAAACCTCGCAAAGACGGGAAAAGGTATGGTCATCGCAACCATAGCCTGGATTCGGGAGTCGGTTACGCAAGGGGAAGGTATTAGCACCCCTCACGTCCATCGTACTCGATGGGATCCACGCTTGGTGTTTATGGGTAAAAGGGTGTGTTATCTATCTACGCTAATGGCTGGTCTGAAAAGAAAAGAAAAGGACAAGACTCGACAGAACATACGGTGTTCTGGGCCTACGTATTCCCTCGTGCAATGGGAAAGTCAGAGTCAACGTAGTTCGACTTCCTACGTCTAAACGGGGGAAAGGTTGCTCGCCAGGACATCGCGTCCTGTGCCTACGTACTTTCATCTGGTATGAAAGATCAGAGCAAACGTAGTTCGACTAACTACGGGTAAACAGGGGGCTCTCACGCAGCAGTGAGAAAACAAACTGGTCTCTAAGGCTCGGGAACCTACAACTATGATCTGGTCTCAAATGCGCTCAGGCAAGAGAAAGGATAACAATCATTCGTTAGCGGGAAAGTCTCGATCGCACAGCCGCGAGAGAACAAAGGTTAGTTGTTAGTGTGCTCGCTAGGATATCGCATCCTATGCCTACATATCTTCGTCTGGTACGAAGAATCAGAGCAGCTGTAGTTCGGCTAACTACGGATCAAGCTACTCAAACGCTCCTACAGAAAGGAAAGGGAAACCCTAGAACTATACCTGAGAAACAGGGGAATCTACCTACTGCTATCACACCTGGTTGACCATCCTAATGTCTATCATAACAACTCCGCAGCGGAGAAGTCAGAGCTCCTAAGGGATCATGGCAACAGGACTAAACAAGAGACTGCAAAGTAAAGAAATACTGAAAATATGCATAAATGCCACAACTAAACAAACAAAGCGCAAAGGCCGCAAACCACAGAGCAAGGGAGCTCAGCTCTACCGAATACCAACAAGCAAAGCCACGCGATAACAAACAAGCAGAAGGAGGACCACCTCAACTTCTCATGCACACAAAGTCTACTTCTAAGATGCACCTACTCAGAACCATCTAGATGAATACCTAAGTCTAATGCAACATAACATCATATAAATCAAACAATTCAAAGAGAAGGCAGGCTAACCTGACAAGCCTCTATCTACAAAACAAGAAACTACTCCTGGGCAAGGCCCCTAACAAACCTGAGACAACTCTTAATCTATCTCTAAACAGAACTCTATACAACACCTTAAGCAAAGATCTAAGCAACAATTCTAATCAAAACCCTAAGCAAGAGGAATCAATCCCAGTCTCCAAGCTTCAGAACAAGCTTACCAGAGAAAGGAAGCTAAGCAGACAAGCTCATAGTGCCTTCCTCAGGAAAGTACCAGGAGGTTACTACTCAGGAGTCATATCCTATGCGGCTCGACAACTGTGATCAGTTTACATTCCTCCTCAGGAGAAATTAAACTCACATGAAGGCTCCGGCATCACTGGATATTTGAGAAAAAAAACCTATATGCACTAAGGGAACTAAGTGAGCAGACTTATAGGACCTTCCTCAGGAAAGTACTAGGAGGCTGACACTTAGGAATCGTATCCTACGTGGCTCAACAACTGTGATCAGTTTACATTCCTCCTCAGGAGAAATTAAACTCACAAGTTGGCTCCAACATCACTGGACACTTGAGAAATCCTAGATAAACTAATGGAACTAAGTGAATAGACCCATAGGACCTTCCTCAGGAAAGTACTAGGAGGCTTCCACTTAGGAATCGTATCCCATGTGGCTCAACAACATGTGATCAGTTTACATTCCTCCTCAGGAGAAATTAAACTCACAAGTCGGCTCCGACATCATTGGATACTTACGAAAGAGGTGAGAAGAAAGCATGAAAGTCATTCATAGTGCCTTCTTCAGGAAAGTACCATAAACTCCCTTCAAACTTCAGGATCTCGAACCTCACAAACAGACAACAAGCTCCTAGACTAAGCCCCAATCCACTGCCTCTTTGCAAGCTCAAACAAGACCGCAACCAGCTCCCAACTTCAAGAAGAACCCACAGGCAAACAAACCACAAGAGACTATCTCTGAAGTTCAACCACAGTTGAACTTCAGAGTCAGAAGTCATCAAGACTTCCCCTATATTCAGGCTCAGACAAATCATATCAGAACATCCTACAAAAATCTAATAAAAATCTAATGGGAGACCTACATGGCTCTAGGATAACATACTGAAAAATCAGAACAAAATTCAATACCAGATGGAAGAACTAAAATCAGCAACACAGACATATCCACAAACCAATTTATTCATCATCAATAGCAGTGAAAAAATGCAATTAAAGTGAAAATGCATGATTAAGCTAATGTTTCTGCACTATAAAATTCTACACTGAATTACGAGTCTGCAGAAAAAAGAACGAGATTATTTGACCCAATCTACTATTTTTCATGAATTTTCTAATGATATGCATGCATTAAAGAAATCAATTAAATGGAAAATGTACCAAAAAATAGGGAATAAAAATAAAGTGACATTTTATTTTTATTTAATTTTTTAGACATTATGATGGAATGATAGAAAAAAGAATTATTAAAAAAAATCAATTATTTACATTTTTATTGTGAATTTTATAACATGAAAATATAAAAGAAAATCAAAATACAAGAAAATGAAATGGGGGGTATTGGCAGCAAGATATTTCAGTTATTAATTCATTGGGCTCACATTGGTGGGGGTGTTAACAGCAAAGGGCGTAGGCCCAAACTTATTAACCAGAAAAAAACAATAAAAATTGAGCTGAACGCAGGGGGGGGTGCTGACTTAGCAAATTTTCAGTTCATACTATTACTGGGCTTACGCCCAGGGGGTGCTATTAGTAATTAGGGCCTAAGGCCCAAACTGATTACTCTGATCTCACACACGCCAGGGGGGGGGGTAACGAGTGACAAGGGTGTAGCATCAGCAAAATGTGCTTGGGCTTAGCCCAATATCCCAACCCTAACCCAATTATCTGCTGAACAAAACTATGCTTCTCCCTCAAGATCCCTAATCACTGTTCACGCTTCTAACCCTAGCCGCTTTGTTCGTCTTCATCCTCTCTGTTGCACCCTAAAATTTGCTCAACCTTATTCCTTGGATTTAGGTTTCATCATCATTAGCATTTGCATGTAGAATCATGTACATAGACTAACCATCTGCATAGCATAAGCATAGCAAGTCATTCAACAGGGGACCAATCATTATTCTCATCTCTAGAGGCCTATCAAGAGGTTATTATCCCAATTCAATCTCATTCAAGTCATCAGGAAAGAATTTGAAAGCAAAGAGTTTAGCAGATCAAGCCTTGAGTCCATCTCCTAGCTGAGGGTATCTGAGGATCAACAAGAGGGTTATGAGCTGTGAAATGAAAGCATGGAGAGCATCTAGACATTTTGAGAGACTTATAAAGTCATTTGGAGAAGAAAGCAAGTCATTGATGAAAGCACAAGAGCTATAGTTGAAGACAGTCAACTAGGGTTTCATCTGGGTCAACCCTAGGTCAACCCTAGGTCAATTGACTGACTTAAGAGGGCATTCAAGTCTATTGGAGAGATGTGGGGTTCATAATTTGACATGGAGAAGAAGGATATGGAGATATGACAAGGAGAATTCAAGAGAAATCAAGGAGAAGAGGAGTTACTAAATTAGGGTTTCTCTGTAAAATCCCCTAGTTTAGGTCAAATTTCCAAGCAAGATAAGTCAAAATGCTAACTTCAAATGGCTTCTTGGCCAACATGAAACTTGTAGAGGATCTCAAGACCTTTAATTTGAGTGGTGGAAGACCTCAAGGAGATTTATAGAACTCAAGTTATGGTCCTTACAAGTTACAGGTCATTTGGGGTGTCTGAATTTTTGTCTGTGAAAGTGACTTGACTTCCAAGCTAGTTTTGCCCCTCAAGGAGATTTCAAATGAATTCTTGGTCAACATAAGAATTGTTCCTCTCATTGTCTTAGCTTTCTAGAATGGTATGGTATGCCTTCATATGATGTGGAGAACTCAACTTATGGTCTTGACAAGCAAAGGGTATTTTGGGCATTTGTGAATTACAGGTCATTTTAACCTATGTCCAAAACTCATACAAGGAGGCCTCAAATGGAAAAACTTACAACATCAAACTTGCTCCAAATGGGATTTTAAGTCTAGAAAGAAGGTCACAAATTATTGGAGAAGCTCATAGCATGGAGTTGCATGATAGGTCAAATATGAACTAAAAAGGCTTATAAAGTGAATAATTTCAAGTTGGAAAATGGTTTGGGAGATTTACAAGTCCAAATGGAGACTTCCAATATATGATTTTGAATGGAAAAACAATTCTAAGAACAATGGTTCACCCACTTTTTTGAGTTTAGAAGGAAAAAATGAAGTTATCCATGGTGGCTTATCATTTAAGAAACATAATCAAAAATGGATCAAAATTTGAAAACAAGGGAATGTGCAAGATGGATCTAGAATGTTCATTTGGGGTCTATATATTCATGAAAGGAGAATTTGGCAAGGTTGGCCTCATTTGCACCAAGAATTTCACAAGATTTCTCACACTTTTTCATAAAAGTTTCATTCCAAATATCTCAAATTCTTTATCAATCTTCATCATAATCAATTCAATTTCATTCCATCATCATCATAGATCATAATTGGAGCAAGTTTCTGGTAGTTATCATCCATTTTCGAGTACTTTTCTCAAGATCATCAAAATCACAAGTTCAAGTGGATTGCATGATTCAAGCAAGGAACCTCCAAGTTTGTGCATACAGAATCAAGTTCCTCAAGGATTGATCAAGATTCAACACTTAAAAGCCTCAGATCTTCCATCTCCATAGCTGTTTGCAAGATTTTGCACAAGGTAAGTTTTCAATCACACAGCTCGATTCAGTTAGTTAGGCATGATTTTGTTAGTGTAGAATTGATCTAGGTGGTTAGGAGATTAGTTTAGATGAATTTGGAGTGATTTGGAGTCCATTGTTAGCAGGTACCATAAACTGTGGGGATCAATATCTCTTATGTTAATGCACTAGAATGTTAGTTGGATTGATCAGGTTAATCACCATGATGTATAGAGCAGTTTAGGATAGGTTTGAGAGAGAATTATCTTGGTGCATCTCAGAGTAATCCCATGATAACCAGAGTTTGATGCGCGCGGGTTTGGTGTTGTGGTGAGTTTCAAATTGATCTAAGGTCATAGGATTGTAGAGTGAAAGATTCTGAGCAAGTTTCGTGTTTATGGCGTGGCTTTTCATCGCGTGTAGAAGGAGAACGGTTTGGTGTAAACCTGCTCGTGCATGAGCTCTCATGGTGAATGAAACCCTAGGTTGCAGGTTCATTTGAAGAAGATAATGCCATAAGCGTTGGATCATTCTAAATGGTTGACCAAGACTCATATCCTACGGTCCAGATTTGAACTGAAAATGAGAGGGAGATAGTGTGAACTAAACGCGGCGTTTCATTAATGTTGGCATCTGGGCTTACTGAGTGTCATGCTAATCCCACCCCCGAGTTAGGCCCAATTCCAATTTACAACGCGTTTTGGTTACTTCTCTCACCCCCCTGGCATTTCTTCCTATGTTTTTTTGTTGCTGACTCAAGCTGGGCCTTGGTAAAACTGCTACTCGCACCCCCTATATGTGGCCCATTCTGGATTTATAACTGGGGCGAATTTCTTTTCATACCCCCTCTGGCTCCTTTAATTCATTTTATTTGTCTTAATTCCATTCTAATTTTACCAATTTCATAAAATCATAAATAATTCATAAAAAATGCTTTTAATCCATTCTTTTTACCATATTTTCATTAAAATGTCTAGAATATTATAGGAAAACAAAATTTCATTTTTAGTTTTATTTCATATATTTTACATATTTTCTAAAATAAATGTCATATTAAATAATTCATTTCATGCATCATTTTTATGATTTTTGTTCTCTCACATGCTTTGATATTTTTTGATCACTCTTTTCATATTGTTTAGATGAGATGTTAGGCTTATAGAAATATTTTAGTTCCCATTGTTAGAGGTTAATTTTAGGTGATTAATAAATGCTTGAATATCATGAACAAAACTAGGGTTTAGGTGACAACTTAGGAGTTTGATTTCATTTCCCTTAGGACTTAAGGTTTGAATAGATTAGTTATGGGACTATAGGGGCTATGGGTAGTTATTAGATCCCTTAGAGAACAGTTAGGATTCCCCTACTGCTATTATTACTGTCTGTATATCTATTGTCTGGTGTGGTGTGCCCTCTGGGAATTGTTGCTTGTTTGATTGGGTATTGGGTTTGCCTGGGGCCCTGGGGAAGCTGAAGATTTGTGGAGATGAAGCTATTGGAGATTCAAAGATTGAAGATCAACTGTCAGAGTTGAGGAGGAGTTTCTTGCTGGCAGATGCTGAGGAGACTAGGGTTTAGGAGCTAGGCAGAGCTCTAGATTAGAATGATTGTTTCTCAAACATGGATGGCCTTGTCTGCATCCATTCTTCTCTGTGATTCAGAGTCTCTCTAAGACACTCACCCCCTTCCTTTGGAAGGCTTGGTGATAGTGTCTATGAGATAGAACTCTTGAGAGAAAATGCCTCTTGTGTTAGAAGCAGTCTGTTCACCACCTTTGGTAGTCAGCTGATTGCTTAACACCCAATTCACTCTTGTGACTGATCCCTCATCCTGGAGGTTTGAGCTTGAAGAAAAGGCATTGCAGATGGAAGACTGATGATCAAAGCCATTGTCTGAAGGCCATGAAGATGGATATTGATGCTTGTTGAAGCCTGTAGCTGATTGGAGATTGCTTGAAGCCAGTTGTTGATTCAGAGCTGCTGATGCTGTTTCTGTTGCTGTATTTCATTTGTTGATGTATTGATTGGTTTTCTGAACTGTATTGTTTGCTGTTTACCCTGTTGGGTTGAAAGTGAAGCCTGTTCACTTTCGCCTATTGTTTTCTAGGTTCGAGGTTGAGTGGGACTCCCTTGCCTCGCTTGTATTGTTGCATCCATGCATTTTACTGTTTTACTGTATATATCTGATATTGTTTCTGTTTCTGCCTATCCCGTAGGATCTCTGTTTCTCTCTGTGCAGGAGAGGAGCATGATAGACACCAGGTCTTAACCCATGCATGATAACACTAGGTTAGTTTGTTTCCCTTCGCAACCGTAGGTTAGAGTTCTGTCTCTTTCTTTCTCAAAACAAACAGAAAAACACATAAAGATTTCAAACACAATAAAAGACACTTCTTCCGTAAAAGAATGTGAACTCATCAAAACGTCATTTTTGTCCTCTTGGACTGTTAATCAGAAAAACCTTTTTCAGAAGGAATAAAATCAACCAAGGCAGACTTGTGTCGTACGTGGCCCGAACTACGTTTGCTCTGATCTTCCATGCTGTGTGGAAGTACGTAGGCATAGGATGCGATATCCTAGCGAGCAACCTTCCCCTCCTTTCCCGTAGGTAGGCGAACTACGTTGACTCTGATTTCTCGTTCCAGGCGGGAATACGTAGGCATAAAGTGCGATACTTTGCCGAGTCATTTTTATTTTCGTTTTATTTTCTTTTTAACCCTTGACCTATAGTTTAGATAGAATAACAATCCATACCCGAAAACAAGCGTGGATCCCGTCGAGTACGACGGACGTGAGGGGTGCTAATACCTTCCCCTTGCGTAACCGACTCCCGAACCCAGGTTTTGGTTGCGATGACCATACCTTTCCCGTGTTGTGCGAGGTTTACTCTGAGCGTTTCCTTTCCCTCCCGTGGGATAAATAACGCACGGTGGCGACTCTTCTGTTCAGCCGGCGCCGATTTTCGCAGTAGCGACAGCTGGCGACTCTGCTGGGGATCCAACGTCCCCTGGCTGCTAAGGACTGCGACAGTTCTTATGCATTTGGGATCCAACGTCCCTTGAGCGAGTCAATCCTAGCGCTTGTTTTCCCGTCGAGGATTTTGTATGGAGTTATGGTGTATTTCTAACCTTGTATTTTCAGCTTTATATATTGTTTATTATTGCTGTATTGGGGTGTGACGGGTGTTCTGATATTGAGAGATAAGCCGGACCTGGGCTTGAGTGCACCTAGAATTAGAGTAGAAATTAGTGGGCGCCCGCTTGCTTTGCTTGCTTTGGTGTCCCATGAAATCTACACTCAGACGAGGTTCCTCTGGTTGGCCTCCTGCCCCTTCCTTTGGTTGGCGTGGGTTGCTGGTTAGTTGGATTGTCGACTCTGGGGACCGATCATTTGGAAGTTGGCTGAGTGAGGCCTCTTCAGGATTTGATGATGCCACTCCTTCTGGGAATCGTATCATTAACCCTGAAAGTCTGTGACGCCGACGACCGCATAGGATGCCGTACCTTGTGCCAGTTATAGGGCCACCCACCTGTGAGGGGAACCAGGGCTATGCAGGTAACTATACCTCCAGACTACCGGTTATTTCCTGATCAGAGATCCGGGTTATTTATGGAGAGTTATGAGGTCTGCCAGAGACCATTTGGAGATTTATTCTGAGGTCTGTCAGAGACCATTGGGAGAGCTATGAGGTCTGTCAGAGACCAGTTGGAGATGTGTTATGAGGTCTGTCAGAGACCAGTTATAGATGGGATTTGAGGTCTATCAGAGACCAGTGAGTTATGGTTTGAGGTCTGTCAGAGACCAGTGTTGGAGTTCTATTTTAGGTCTATCTGAGACCAGGGTTTGATGACTTCTGGATGGTCTATCTGAGACCTTTCTTGATTGGGTTTAGGCTATTCAGCTGCAGCTTTGGTCCCTGTTGAATGTTACTTGCATTGCATCCCTGCATATCCATTATCATTTGCATTTCACTAACGTGTGTCTGTGCTGCAAGTGCATTTGCATTTCCCTAGTTCTAGTGCCCAGACTTCTGAGTGTTTGATCATGACTAGCCTACGGAGAACGGTTGCTTACAAATTGCCTACGCCTGATATTGTTCCTTTACTGGGATTGATCTCTCTTGCTGATGAGGGTGTTCGTAGGAGTTTCCGGATGAGTTATGGTAGATTACTGAGATTGGTGTGCAAACCTACAGAGGTAGAGTTAGATGGGCTGTATGCTTTGATGCAATTCTACGACCCTGCTTTGAGGTGTTTCACGTTCTCTGACTTTATTATGGGACCAACCCTGGAGGAATACGCTGAGTATGTTGAGCTGCCTGTGCAGAACCAGGTTCCGTTCATTCATTATGATGCCAAACCCAAGCCGGAGGAATTGGCAAAAGCCTTGCATGTTGATGCTTCTGAACTTGTGACTACTGTTTCCCGTGGAGTTCCAGGCTTCTCATTTCAGTTCTTAGTTGGTAAAGCTCAAGAGTACGCCAAGAATGGGTGCTGGGTTGCTTTCAATGCTGTGTTGGCTTTGTGCATTTATGGCATAGTTTTATTCCCCAATATACCGGATTTTGTGGACTTCGATGCTTTCTACTTGTTTGCCGCTGGTAATCCTGTACCTACCTTACTCGGAGATCTCTACCACTCCCTGCATTACAAGAATGAGAAGGGAAGAGGAAAGAATGTTCATCTGTGTGTACCCTTATTGAGTATGTGGTTTGAGAGTCATCTTCCTAAGAGAGGATCTGCTGCAGAGACTACAGTTCCAGTTGGTTGGCCGGAGCGTTTGATGAGGTTATCGTCGGAAGATATGGAGTGGTTTGATAGAGATTTGTTGGGATCGGAGCTCATCTTCAGTTGTGCTGGTTACCCTAATGTGCCATTGATAGGAAGAAAAGGGTGTATCAATTACAACCCTTCTCTATTCATTCGCCAGTTCGGATATGCGCTGAAGAATCCACCTCAGGAGGAAGAAGTACAGGAATCTCTGTACTTCACCGGTGACGTGAAGGGGGAGTTATTAGCCAAGTTGCGACATGCTTGGACGCGTATTAACCGCAAAGGGAAGCCGTTGTTGGGAAAGAATGACTGTCAGGCCTATGCACCTTATAGAGCTTGGATTCAAGAGAGGGCTAGTCAGTTGAAGATGCCATTTCCAGATGCACCAATTCTTGTTCCTATTCCGGTAGCGGAGCCGACCACTGTTTCTAGGGAAGTCTATGAACAAGTTGTGAGGGAGAAAGAAGCCTTAATGAAGATTAATGAAGGGTTAGAGCAAGAGCTAGCCCAGGCACGCAGTGAGAAGAACAAGGCCGTGTATGCTTTCCAACAACAGATTGAGCTGGTAAACAGGTTAGGATCTGAGTTGACCGAGGAAAAGAAGAAGCGCGAACGTCTGGGGCAAGAGTTCAGAAGCTCCCATGACATGCTGGAAGCCAAAAAGAAGGCGCTCGACGCAGCACACCGAGAGATATCTTCTTGCAACAAGACTTGGAATGCTACACTCACCAACAACAAGCAGAGGGAAGATAAGCTGAAGCAGCAAATTTCCGACCTCGAAGAGAAGTTGAAGTCTAGCATCAAGAAGTGTGAGGAGGAAGTGATGAACCGGTATAGTGTCCAGCATGCACTGAACAAGGCAATCAAATCCAGAGATGAAGCAGTGTCCCAGAAGCGAAAGTTAGAAGATTGCTTCGGAGAAGCGGCATGGGAAGAAACTGCTGAAGACGTACGCCGTGTCCTTAAGAAGAGAAACCAGCTTGTTGAAGGGCTGCTTGATCGACCAAGCCATCCGGAGACCAAGAAGTTGATAGAGGAGTACCAGACTTTTGGGAGGATCTGATCATTCCATTATTTGTATGCTTTATTTGCATAGTGCTGACCATCACCAGGATTGTTGGTTGAGGTCATGCCTTCTTTGTACTCTCAGTGATATTGTACCCTGGGCTTATTGATTCTCTCTGCAATATACGAGGCTTTCTATGATTCAGCTCCGATATTCTTATTGTCAACACTGTCACTGCACCGGCACCTTCGCACTAGAACTGGGGGAATGAACTTCCCTAATGCACAGACACATTGCATTGCATTCATATTCATCTCGCATAACAGGTAATATATGAATGGTGTCTTATCTCCTGCTTTGATTCAGGTACTTAACAGGATTCCAGATCAACATCCGCACCGCTATTCTACACGATCCAACTGTCGGAAAGTCATGGACCAGATTCAGAATGAGATGCAGGATGTACGCGAGAAGCTCGCCCTCTTCATGCAGACCATGGAGGCTATAGCAAAAGGGCAAGAGAACTTGCAGGCCATGGTCCAGC